>JACJUY010000993.1:156506-170057 GCA_014220935.1 Platorchestia sp. MABIK | reverse complement strand
GATATTGTGAGCATTCAACTCAGCTTACTTGGGATGTCACTCTCGGTTAGGAATACATACAGCTTTTGAGAGTCACTTTTTTTGCTGAAGGAGAGGGTTGCTGAAAATACTCATTCTAGTCAGTATACAGTAGGAAATTGTAATTACTTTTGAGTAAATAACTTTAGCTCTATGCTTTCAAAGTTTGCTTGATACTGTAGGTTATTGCAGCTTAATTCTGTGCTTTTGTAGGCCTTGCCTTCTCTTTTCTACTTGGATTCTGGAGGAGAGATTTTTGTAGAGTTATATGAGTTTTTCAATACCTTATCTCTAGAAGGTACTACTTCCTTTTGTTTCCCTCAAACGTTCCTTGCCGTAGTCAAAATAAGTGCCGAGCTAACACAATGGGTAAATTTTGCATGTACAAATAATTAAAAAAATATCTCATTACTTCAGGTTAGGAGTAAATTTTGTGTGTTGAACTTGCTATTAAATGATTTATTTGTGTAGGTTTACTTAACCAAATGTGATATATATTCACAGTTTCAAATGTAGGGATAATATTGAGAGATATCAGTATGGTGTGTAATGCTTGCCTGAGTAAACTTTAAATATATGGTGTGTAAGTGCTAATAGTCTTTTCTTTCAATTTTTAATTCAGTAATTAGAGAACAGTGACTTGCATATTTTCTAGTTAAGAATATAAGCGTGAGTAGGAAAATATTCTTATTCACACTTGTACTCGAACTGTTTTTTGTCAATACCTCCTCAGAGAACATAAAGCACTTTTACAATGGATAAATACTAATGTTTTGCTTCTTGCAAATCCTAATTATGAATAAAAGAGCAAAGAAAGTAGCTTTTAAATTTAACATTCTTATTAAGACAGTCTAATATAAACGATAGCTTAAACGATTTCAATGTAATTGCATCTACATCTGGCGTTATAAATCTTCGTATTTTAGAATCCCTGTATATTTTAATGACAAAACCAGTTTTGAATGATAGTGAGTCCGCTTTCCCCCTTCAGCAAGTTTAGGTTGTATTTGTAAGTTTTTAGTATGATGCTATTTTTTTCTCTTTTTCTTCATCATCTAACATTTTACTTTAAATTTCATTTTACTAGATTTTGTGTTTTTCTACCGACAGAAGTTGAGAATGACCTTACGGGTCGAAACGTTCATCTTTTATTTTTAGACTGTCTGAATAAGAATGTTAAATTTTAAAAGCTACTTTCTTTGCTCTTTTATTCGCACTTTTACAAGCTGTAGCACTTAATCATTTATTTCATTTCTTCTCTGTGTGTGTGTGTTCTGTTTCTCTTCACAAACGAACAGATAGTATTAGGTTACTGTAGCTTGAGTAGTTTCTCGAGGCATGGGAAGCTTCCATAAAGATGAGCCTTACATGAGCTTTTTGTACAATCTGCGTTTGTAGTTCAAGCCGTAAAAGTTACTTTGAGCAACTTATGCCTCAACATTTGTGTCCAGTATGTATAACTGTGTGAGGTGAGGAGACAGAATCGTACATTGTGGCGTGCCAGAACTAAGCATATGTTGAACCAGACCTTAGCATGTGTTTTGCCGGAACTAAGCGTGTGTTGTACCAGAAGTCCATTATCATGTGGCGTGCCAGAACTACATGAGTGTGTCGTGTACCAGCACTACATAAGCATGTGTCGTGCTGCAGGTGGCGCTGCTGGAGCACGTGCACAGCGGGTGCGAGCAGCTGTGCCGCGTTCTGCGGCCCGGAGACGTTGCCCGGCTGTTGTGCGCGCTGCTCTGCACCTCCCCCTCTGCTCCCATCACCGACCACCTCACCAAGCACCGCCTCACTGCCTACACTCATGCCTGCAGCACCACCCTCTGCTCAGACCCAGGTTTGTGGTGCTCTGGGGAGATCATCAGCTTCTTAACCCACTCTGGAAGCACGGGATAATTGATGGGTTCATGTTAGTTAAGTTAGTAGCTGGTGTCCCCAGGAGGAATACTGTTAGATTATCTCAGCTATAGATAGGCCTTTACAGACTTTCATCTGTCTGTCCCACTCTGCTCATATCAGTTTTCATACCTTTTTTGCTTTCTCTTTTTTGCCTTCTTTTCTTTGCCTTTCCTTTTTTATTCCTCCCTAACTTACTATTTTTATGTTCAGGGTATCCTATGTAGGAACACACCTTGTGCATAGATTCCCCGTTTTCTACAGTCTATACTAAATGGTCCTACTCTCCATTTATTTGAGATCGCATTTTCTGTGGCTGGGGTTAACCTAGCTAATAATATTAATAGTAATAATAATTCAGGTTTTAGCTTTTTGTTTCAACTGTGTAGGAATAAATGAAAAATACCGAACTCGGTTGTATGCTAAATAATGTAGGTGTTAGACTGATTAGCTAATTCTAGTTCGAATAATTTATAGATTTACTACATTAACGAGACTTTAAACTTTGTAAATAGTTCAGGGTCTAAACAGAGATACTGACTGTTATTTCATTTGTTAGTGTTTTGCAAGTTAATTTCGTTGTATTAGGAGATACATGGTGATGCTGGTTTTTACATATCTTGTTGCCAAATATTTAGGCTTTGACTCGTGTGAAGAAAGTATCAGGAATGAACAGTAAACTTGCTCTTATAGGACACACGGTAATTAATACAACTCAACATGCGTTTAGGACGACGCGTCAAAACACGTGATGCGCTACTGAATTACAAATATAGGCCAAATGATTTCCTTTCCCATGCAGGTTCATCATTAAAAAACGGGTACCATTAGAGCAGTGGTTCTTAGCCTGGGTTTGATCGAACCCCAGGGGTCCAGTGAGTCAGTTTCATGGTAGGCCTCATTGTACAGTTTGTGCACTAATACAGTATGTAATGTATACAAATGTTTTGAATTTGAAGAAAAATGTACATTTTATTTTTACAACTACGAATGGTTCAATGAATGCATGTATGGAACGTGTGTGGTTCAGTACCTCCAACAAGGTAGAAAGGAACCACTGCATTAGAGTTTATTATTAATTTCGTTATTATTGACATATTGAATATTCTAAATTTGGAAACTATACAGACGGCCGGCGCGTGGTGGTGTCGAGCGTGTGCGAGCAGCTGCGGACACACCTACAGGCCAAGATCGAGCTGCAGCTGTGCGCGCGTATCCTCGCCCAGCTCATCTCGCTGCTGGCCGACCAGCGCTCGCTGCGATTCTCTGACGACGAGTCCGACAATGCGCTCCAAAACAAGGCAGTCCCTCCCGCTGCCGAGGATCCTGCGCTCGAGCAGGACGTGGAGACGCTCGTGCTGGGGCTGGTCGATGTTGTCATCGAGACCATCTTGTCCTTGCAGTTCAACAGTAACACTTACGTATGTGGTCATTGTATGTGTGTGTTTGCTCAGTTTTGTTCGTTCTGACGGCTTTGTGTGTTGAGCTCCCGATACTTGCGAGGAAAAGATACCTTAGCAATGAATGTTTGCGTTAAATATGCGGGGTATTTAGGCGACGCATTTACTTAACCTGATGTAAGGTATCATGTTCGTCGATTTAATAATTGGCTCTTCGGCACCGAATTTATTTTAGATCATTTTAGATATTTTTAGGGTCTTTTGAAGTTCAAGTATGAATGGAATTGCCTGTCTTATGTAATTTCATAAAATTGTTTGCTTATCTTTCTTTTTCCTCCGTGTTTTGGTGGTTGTGTGCCTACACTTCAGCTTTGGTGAGGTGTCCGGGCATTTAAGAATTTACCCTTGAATGCAATGGCAATTATGAGCAGTAGTTCCACGAGACACAATGCTTGCTTTTCATTGATGTTTCATAAAAGAGGCATCTACAATCGTTTCAGCTGTATCTTAAGGTGAAACTTAGTGTTGCTGAAGGCATACATTAGAGGCGCACATTCGTGTTTGGAGGTATTCTGGTATTGATTTTAAGAATCTTGGACGATTTTCGGATTAAAGGCCTTACTGTCGTCATACTTGCTTTTATTCAGTATCGATCTCTTGTGCCAGTTGCTGAAAGTCTCATTTACCGAGTCGCTTCATTGCTATTCTTGTTTCATTATGAACTCTCACCTCAACCTTTTAATGAATGATTTACGCGGTTGTGTGCACTGCGTTTCTGGTCTAGCACTATGTCACTTCCGTACTTCAAAAAACGTCAGTTATAACAGAAAAAGAAGATATTAAACAGTGCGTGTTTTGGGATGCCTTGCGCCGCTTCGGTACAGTAGTGCGTTAACATCGCATGCCGCCAATAACCAGTTGAATGAAACCCGTGCCGATTGTGTCTTGTGATGTCAATAATTGGTAACAGGTTAATTATATTGCACAAACTCTGGCACCTACTGCTCAAGTGTAAAATTACCAGAATGGCCTTTTTCTATCCAAAATGCTCAAATGAAATTTAGCCTTGAAGAACACTTAACATTTGATAATCATGCTGAGGACTCCTCATTATCAAATTTTATTTAGAAGCACCTCAACCGTGAGGAATTGCAGGCCGCTCTAGAGACCTCACTCGAAAGTGTAGCGTAATGTATTGTAACATAGTAAAGCTTTTAATTTTTATTAGCAAATTAAAAGAGCAATTTACATCTGAGTGTCATGCCTATTAAATTTATTTTATTATTAACTGAAAAATGAGTGTACATATTAGCACGGAATCTCGTATGGATAAATGAATGCTGACGTTTTCCCTCCGTTTAATTGGTGTTCCCCGTCTAACTATTATGAGCATGGTGCCTGATGCTCTTGTTTTTCTTTAAGTAAAAATATAGTTTCTTCTTGCTTGGATTGTCCATCTGTCTCTTCTCCCACCATGTACACCGGACACCTCACTGTCTAATGACTGCAAGTTTCTGTTTTTCATTTGCATTTGATTAGTATTGATTTAAATTCTTTCTCCATTCTGACAGAAGATTGGTGAGACCGATTTGAGAAAGGATTTGCATTTAAAAATAATCCAAAAACAGTTGTTGTTAAGGTTTAATGTACAACTAACGCTACAATTTCTGATGACGCGGGCATAGCAGTAGCTAACATGAATCGCTCGCCCGTGCTGGCAGGGGCTGTTGGTTGCGTGCTTGCTGGGCATGCTGCAGCTGATGACCGAGGTGCACTACCAGAAGCTGTGGCTGCTGCACCTGCAGCACTCGGCGACGACAGACGCCTCTGGCAGCACACAGCAGCTCCGCCATGTCCTCCACAACTTCCTCATGCTGCTCTCCAACCTCGTCACATCCCCCAAGCATGTCTTCCCCAAAGATTGGTTCCTCATGCTCATGGTGACCAACAGCGCCATCTTGAGTGCTCTCGAGGAGATCGCCAAGCCCATTCTCGACCACTTCACCACCGGCTCCAGCTTCAACTATCAGGTTGGATCTTAGGGAGATGGTGAAGGGAAAGGCGAACTTCTGGTGGTTGATGTTTTTGATGAACACGTTTTGGTAACGCTGTCTCACTGCTCATGGGAGTCATGCTATGAAACTATCCCTATTGTGTATTTTTCACTTTTGACTGCATATCAAATTCACGGGAATGTACGTACCGATTACTGCCTATGCACTTGAATGGAAACAGAAATAGAAAAATTTATCGAGCCACCACTGAGAAGATATGTTGTCAGTCGATATTTGTCAATGTTCACTCTCTGCTTCACTTAGTTGTCTCGTCAGTCGAGTACTACTGTTGTCTCTGTGAGAATTAGCGCCCCCAGAGGAAGATGTAAGGGCCCAAGCTGAGAAGTTGGTAGGCCTTCCTTTTGTCGAAAACGAATTGGTTTTCTTTTGTTATGGACCACTTTTTTATGGTTCACTCCGGTCCATTTTTCAGCACCTATTACATTTTGTCTTCAGCTTTTTTCTTGCTTCATGATCTCCCTTCCTAACTTGTTGTTTCTATAAGCTGGTGATCTTGTGTAGGAACAAGCCTTTAGCGGGGATTCTGCGCCCTCTTAATTCCATATTTGGGAAAATGATTTTTCCTTCCTCTCTTTGAAACAATTTTTTTGTGGCTTGAGAGGCTTAAACTCACTTTGCTAATCCGATCTGTTGGGGTTAAGGCAGCTCAAGTTAGCTTATAATCTAAGAATGCATTCTATCGCAAAGGTTGGATGGTAGTCCAAGTGGATGAAAGCCTTATTATTTTATGTATTTTATGGAATGGAAATTAAATCTACAATTCTGACGTTCTCATGTTACTGAGCTACTCTCTTTTTTCGTCCTTCAAACTCATATTAGAGAAATCGCTGGTACAGTCATTCTCACCATTTTAAGCATGATAACCTTTGATAAAATTTTTCGGCTATTTTTAATTTATTATATACCGGACTTCACTGGCAAAACGGAATGCAAAATTTGAAAATGAAAACATATCTTCATGACACTTCTACTATTCTTCTTCGAAATCTCTTGTTAACGAGAGTTATGTGTGCAGCTGTGGAACCGCTACCTGCTGTTGGGCGTGGACTTCCTGACGCAGTCCAGTCTTCAGGTGGAGAAATTCAGTCCACAAAAGCGACACAAGCTCCTGCATCGCTACAGAGACATGCGCGTGCTCATGGGCTTCCAGATACTCTCCATGTGGCATCAGCTCGGTGTGTTACCAGCTGTTCTTTCTCTGTGGCTAGCGTGTCAGTACAGCGAAAACTTTGATATCCTTCCTTCGTGGGCACTATTACGGGGCTTCAAATCCCTCTGAATAGCTTTTCTCTCTCGTTAAGTGTTAGTGTATTTGGATTTATATATCCACAAGGTCTCGTCCACGAAAAGAAGATATTAGATCAGTTTCATGGCCACGTGAAGCTTGAGCAACGATTCTGATGAAGTTAGAGCAAAATACCGGTATTGCTAAGGAAGGAACTTCAAGCATTATCCCTGGGTTGAGTACCCCATTGATATTCTGATGAAGAGTGCATGTATTGCGTTGGACACTAAATCCTGCGTTCAGTGGTGCAAGTTGACCTCACTATAAGTGCAGTGTTTTGCAGTAGATTTATATATTTTCATAGTTAATTATTTTTTTTGATTAATTAATTATGAGATCGAAGCTGAATGGCTCTTATAGGAAACCCTCTGGCATCTTCAACCGGTCCCCTCAGGGGGATAACACTATTGTGTCTATGGGAATTAGCACTCTCAGAGGGAAAATGTGTGAGGGCCCAAGCTGCAAGTTAGGTAGGCTTTCTTTTTGTTGAAATAATTTTTTTATTTTATTGTAACGACCACCTTTTTTCGGTTCACTGCTGTCCAGTTTTTCAACGCCTACTACTTTCTTCTTCAACTTTTATTGTGTTTCATAAACTTCTTTCTCAACTTACCATTTCTATATATCTTCTGCATAGATATTCTATTCCCTTATCTTCATCCTAAATGGCGCCTCCCTCCTTCCTCTCTTTGGAACACTTTTTTAGTGGTTAGAGACGCTTAAACTAACATTTAATCTAATCTTCAACCGGTTCCATGAGAATTTGGAACCTACAGTTGGAGATACGTCTTACAATGCGTGCATTGCAGTACACGGTACTTAGCGTTGTGAGTTTCCACATAATTCATACAAATGATGAGTAGTTTTGCTTTTATGATTACATCAACTTTGAGTTGCAATGCTTCAATTTTAATCATCCAAGCGTACGTGTCAAGCGAATTGGATTCTTAACTCTAGTTTGAGCTAATAAAACAGCCGCTCGGTTCATTACTTCAGGCTGTGTTTGTAAGAGGCTCGTTGCATTGAATTACCTACGAAATTTCTAAATTATACCCAGTTGAGCCTATCCTGTTGTGGAGAGATAGCCCTAGTTGAGGTCCAAAATTGGATTGCTCTATAATATGGGTAATGGTGACGGAGGCAAGGGAGACTTGATAAGTGTATGAAGGAAGTATGGGCTGTAGTTTGTACATTTAACCTTGACATCAGTGTGTATGTCTCTGCTCTTTATTTGAGTTGAAGAAAATTTTATGTCAATACCAATGGAAGTAAAACTGCTTGAAGTCGCATAGTAGCTCGGTTTTGAGCCAGCACTGGAGCTCAGAATCGTTTTGTTCAGCTCCTTTGGAACAATGGACGCACTCATATAATCACTGAGTTCTTTTCTGAGGTAGGATATTGATAGCCTCAGGTTAATATTATGAAGTTGTACTTCATTATACTATGACTGTTTAAGAACCTGCTTTGTATCTATCGCTCTCTGAGGATCGTTTTGTTGTCATGGATACTTGAGATCATAATTTAAATGTATTGTTAAGTGCAGACCCTATCTTTCAGTCCATGTGCTCTGCACGCAAATTAGAAGACGTCATTCCCTTGATGACGAATATGCCTGAAAAACAACCTATGCTGTATCAACAATCACGTTCTTCCCAAAGATATAATAAAATTCTGTTGTTTACTTCTATCTGAAGTATATTTTTATTCAAATCTTCAAGATTTAACAGTGCATGCATGCAATGGTTCCCTTAGGTGCTTGTATCACGGGCCTATGAAAAAATACTTGTGATTAACTCCTGGATATTAGAACATTGAATTCTTGGACATTTGGAACATTGGACATGGAAACACTGGATTCTTTTGCCTGGCTGGTGCGTGTGGCCCTTATATCTTGTTTGTTGCCCTCTAGACGAGCAGCGGATCCACTTCGTAGGCAGCCTGGTGGGGCCGTTCCTGGAGATGACGCTGGTGCCGCAGCCAGAACTCAGGAGGGCCACGCTGCCCATCTTCTTTGACCTGATGCAGGCCGAGCAGCAGGCCAGGGGGAACTTCAAGCAGGTCAGTGCAGCATTAAGGTATAGAGATTTTCAAGCCGACCAGCGCAGTATTGAGCCTGGGGAAACTGATCTGCCACCTACACAAATGGTACTGTACCCCAAACCAGGTTTGTGTGTGCTCATTGATTTAATGGCGCATCTTTTTTTAGAGTATATGTTGATACTGGGGTGACCGAGATGCGTGAAGGGATCTGAAGTCCATCCTAAATTGTCGTTAATTTTCACTGGCTTCGGAACGTTGTTTCAGGCTGACTTAACTTGTGTACTGCTTGTGGAAGCTTCTATTGGAAGCTTCTACAGCTTGCCTTTTAGTTGATCTTAAGAAAGTTTTTTTGCTACAATTATATTCATATAGAACATGAGCACAGGTTATGAAATTTCTTGGCCGTGAAGTTAAACGTGCTAATGATAATGTATGACTGTTGCTTATGGATGAAATCACTTTATATGTCTGCTGTGTTTTGTTTATTCATATGTGGGTGATGTTCTGTGATTTTTGTTATTTGATGATCCTTTTTTAAGATGTGTGTGCTACCCTTCAAAAGCATTAATTTTTGTTTCGTTTCTTACCTAAACGATGAGTGTGGTTTCATTCTATATTCTACATCCATGCAGTGAGTACTGTTAAATATTGATATTTATGATCATGATAAATGTTGGAATTTTTACGAACTATTATCGAAGATTTAGATTTTGCATTGATTGAGGCCAAGTTTTTGTCCCTCTCCATTGCTTAATTTGATTGATTATCCCCTGCTGAATTTGATTCCTTATCCCTTGCTGAATTTGATTCCTTATCCCTTGCTGAATTTGATTCTTTCTCACTTGCGGAATTTGATTGCTTGTTTCCCTCCGCGGTTTGGCCCATGATTGTGTGCGCTGCAGTGCTCTGACCACCATCATTTGGTGCAGGTGGAGACAGAGTTGATAGACAAGCTGGACATCCTGATCAGTGAGAACAAGGGAGACGACCAGTACCGTCAGCTCTTCAACACCATGTGAGTGTCTCTCTTTGGGCCGACACCGCTCGCTCCACTTGCCTGCATTAATTACTTGATGTACTTAGGAGAACAGAATGCTTCCTATTGTCAGGTAAACTTCATTAGTGTATTGATTAAACCTTACCCGAACTGTGCTTAAGTGTAGTGTGTACTGAAGTTGGATGTGTGCTACATGCGCCTGTTGAATTATGGGGTATTTTAAGACCAGTTTTTGAAACATTTGTGAATGAAAGTTAATTAACTCCAGTAATTGTATTTGTGTTGTTGCTTTTCACAGGTCTTCAATTAGAATGACTATCGTCGAAATAGTGCTTGGCGAAAAATTTTTACTCTCTACAGGATTGTACTGTTCTAAATTCCCTTCTAGTTTTTTTTCAATTTCCTGTTAGTACTCGTAATGTTAGTTTTCATGTGGAGGAAGCAGTATAATTTTTAAGATATCTACTAACCCTATACGGACCACCGTGATTCGTAGTAGATATTTCGAGATCATTTATATAGCTTCTCATTCTGAATTCTTCATTTAAAAGCTCTTACCCTATTGTATATTTTAAGTGATATTTTAATAAATATCGCCCTAATATATCGTTCTTGAAGAAAATAATGCTATCGTTGTAGAGTGAAGTAAATATTTTTGCCTTGTATTTTCTTTGCTGACAGAATACCCCTTACCAAATTTTAGGCAAAACTAGATAGCGAATTCGGTAGTTACAATTAGGTGTTGAGATTCTATGTTGATGATTGTCTTCTAGTATTCCTATGTGGGTGTATGGAAGATGAATCAAATTTTACCATATGGATGTTTGTCGACAGTACGATCTTGTTCGTTTAGTTTAGAATTTTACGTTTTTTTTGTCATTTAAGCCACATTATGGGATAGTGTTGCATTATCTCATGATAATAGCCATTTTATGGCTTAGATGGGCACCATATGACTTGCTAGGATTGTTGATGCACATATAATTGAAATTTTTGTCTTGTGTTTTGAAGGTTTTTTTTAGTTTATAATCAGCTCATTCTCATTTTAGTCTAGCTTTGGTTAGTAGTGAGGGAATTCATTTCAGGCTGCTTCTTCATTGAGCAGGTGAGAATTGTGACCTTACTTCATGTCTCCTGAACCCTTGTTTTGTTTTCACATCTGCTAAATTTCCTTATTTACTCATGCTGCCAGGGAACACTTGAGCGCACTGTAAGTATTTGCGTATATCAAACTATAGAGCAGCATTCCATGCGTGAACCATCTATTTGTTGATCTTCAACCATCAGTGAGCCTTCTTAGTTTTTCTTTAATTTTCCTCCAGAAAAAACCTCCATGGTTACAAATGCTTATTTTTTGCAACACGGATTTGTTCCAAAAGTTCAGCTTCATTCTTGCTGGATTAACATTATCTTTGTTGACTGTAGCGCGATTACGCCGCCATTTGTCGTACGTAACGTACACAGAGCAGGAAAAGCGTTCGTATGTCAACCATTGGTCGCGAAGTAGCTTGTGTGTAGAGGAACCATACTCACTCATTCACCTCACTTGGTGTAGTTCATGAAAATGGAGTATTTAAGCTGTTTTTTTTCCTGTGAGAGTAACTTCCGAGGGCTAATTAGTATTCTTCTACAACTGTCAAAAGAGTTATGGGCTGAGTAGGACCATTTTAGAAGTTCATGTTTAGCTGATAACGCAGCTACATATGTAACGAATGGTAATGATTAATATACTTGGGCAGGATTCATGAAAATTCATCTGACCTATAGATTATAGCATAATAAAACAGCTGGTAAAAACAGCTGGTAATTGAAAAATGTATCGTGATAGAATTTAGAATAAACTTCATTCCTAATATCAATATAGTTTGTTTCGCTACTCAGCAAGTAACTTGTAATTTTTTGGACTTATGTTGGTTCTTTAATAGGTTATAAATTGATCTTATTTTGTTTCTGCTATCTAGTGAACGTTTTAAATTCCCTTGTCTTTGTATTTGTATCTATTTTCAAAGATGTAAATATGCATCCATCGTTGTCACATTAATTCATATTTTTGCTTTCATTTGTCATCGTTTGATAAAATTGCTTTTTTGAGCGTAGATTTTCATAACGTAGATGTTCTCCAAGTGCAAAACTGATCATTTTGTAATTGTGTTTTCCCTGTGAATTACTTCACATTTCTTGCATATGCACGAGGATTTTGTGTAGCTCATTCATTGATTTATTAATGCTTAAAATCCAGTTGTAAACGATCGTTTGAAAAACTTTTATTTCATTTCATTTCTGTTTGCCACGGAAATCTTTCGAGGCTGTTGTGCACGATCTGTCAAATGGTGAATGCGATTGTGTTCTGGGGGATGTTCTGTAGGATGTGCTCTATGTAGACTATTTTTGAGGTAATCCTATTTTGCATTTTATATTTTTGGGCTTTTCTTTATTTTTTTGGCGTTATTTACTCGAAGATAAGTGCTTTACGTCTCATTCATTTGTCATCTGTAATTACTACTTTGGTCTCATCTAAGCAGCTTTTATACGATGATCCTTGTTTTCCATCATCTTTTATGCATGTTGACCTGAAGAAATTTTAGCTTTAGTTTTATGATTATACCTCTCTCAGGGGAATACAACTATTGTATCTATGGGAATTAGCGCTCTCGGGGGGAAAATGTGAGGGCTCGAGCTGAAAATTAGGTAGGCCTTCTTTTGTTGAAATAAAATGTGTTTCTTTTTTTTGTTATGTTAAGGACCACCTTTTTTTTGGTTCACTACTGTCCTGTTTTTCTGCACCTCTGACTTTCTTCTTCAACTTTTATCTTATTTCATGAACTTCTTTCTCAACTTACTGTTTCTATGCCTCTTCTGCCTAGATTCCTCATTCTCTTATCTCCATACTAAATGGTGCCTTCCTCCTTCCTCTCTTTGATACGCTCTTTTTCGTAGCGGTTAGGGAGGCTTAAACTAACCTATAATCTAATCTTTATGATTATACAAGCCAATATTTAAAACGAGTCGTGATTTGTGTATTTGACTTTCATTGCTCTTCAGTAGGATTATAAGAGAGTTAACAAACATTTCATTTACTGTCCATTTACTAATCGAAGCATTTCGAAAAAATACTTTGCTGATCTCCCATGCTGGTAAATTTGAATGAATTCATGTTTGGCTCTGTATTAACCATTTCATAATAGGTAACACTATCGGAGCACATCGTTTGATTCATAGTACTTACTCTTATGAATTACGCTTCGTGTTGCTGCCTATCATTACTATGACGAATATATTGGTCTCACGGTACATAGGCACCACATTCATTGCACTCATTATATTAATCAGTGCCACGTCCCACGCTTAAGTAACAGCTATGTTAGGCATTTATGCGCGCTGCATTTGCGGTGCTTTCAATACCTGGAATAGCTGACGTCTATGTTTCTTGATCACAGTTTAAATTAAAAAAACATCACTAGATAACATAGTTCTACTATCAAACCTCTTTGGGTCATCTTCGAGGCAAATTTTACAGAATTCATTGACGTATTGGCTTGTTGCCTAGTTGTGTTGCGGGGATGAGTTGCCTAGTTTAATTTTCCTAGTTGAGTTGCCTAGTTTAGTTTTCCTAGTTGTTAAGTTTCCTAGTTGTTAAGTTTCCTAGTTGTTAAGTTTCCTAGTTGTTAAGTTTCCTAGTTGTTAAGTTTCCTATTTAAATTTTCCTAGATGAGATACCTAGTTTAGTTTTCCTAGTTGAGTTGCCTAGTTGAAATTCCTAGTTCAGTTGCCTAGTTGAGTTTTCCTAGTTCAGTTGCCTAGTTGAGTTTTCCTAGTTCAGTTGCCTAGTTGAGTTTT
>JACJUY010000993.1:130369-156406 GCA_014220935.1 Platorchestia sp. MABIK | reverse complement strand
CACCTCACGTGCTGTTTTTGTGGTGACCGCAGCCTACTGGAGAAGGTACGCAGCAACGACCCCGTGTGGAGGGACAGCGGTGCCGCCTTTGTGCAGTCCGTGACGCGGCTGCTGGAGCGGCTGCTGGACTACCGCAGTGTCATGCAGGGCCACGACAACAGCGATAAGAGGATCAGCTGCACCGTCAATCTTCTCGTGAGTGCGCTCGCACTTTGGTGACGAAATTAAATGCCTGCCTCAGGGACAAAGTTTTGTCTTCATCCTCAGTGCATTTTAATGTGGGATTAATTCTCGTAATGCTAAGGATTTTGACATACGGTTAATTTTCTCTACGAGGGATGGAGCGGGGGTGTGTTGTTTTAAGGATAAGCCATTTTCCTGAGCTTTTTTATAGTTTATATTGAGAGGAAGATTTGTAGGTTTTTTGAACTTACTTCAGAGCAGCATGTTAATGGTGCTTATCAATTTTATTGAGTGGGCATCAATGCTTTTGAGTATAACTCATAGTTGCACAGGTTGTACTTGTTCTACTGGATGCTTTAATGTGGTCTAGGTTGATCTTCATCTCTTCCGTAGTCTTGAGAGTGAGTAGCATGCCAAGCGAATGACTATCATTGGGCTGATAGTTATTTCAAGATAGCAACTGTAATTTGTGCGAAAGCTTCTGGATCACACTGCAAATGAAAGGCCAAACACTTTTCCGCAACTCTGTAAACTCACGTTTAGGTCCTATTTTATTTTTTCCTATTTGTTTCTATTCATTAGTAATAGTTTGTTCCTTTCTGTTGTATATGCTTGTTGCTTTTAACTGGCATCAATAAATACGATTTCTTCTCTGTAGTTATAGTTACTTGTGTGCTCGTGTTATGCAATGTCTCTGATGTGTCTCTAACTTACGGTCCATTTACTTTTTGTGTTGGTAATGACTTTCATCGACTTGTTTTTGAGCAGAATTTCTACAAGAACGAGATAAACCGGCAGGAGATGTACGTTCGGTATATCTACAAGCTACACGACCTGCACCTGCCTGCGGGCAACTTCACAGAAGCAGGCTTCACGCTGCAGCTGCACGCGGACCAGCTCGACTGGAGCAACAGGGTCTTGCACGCAGACCTTCTTTACCCTGCCCAGACTGAGCTTACGCGCAAGGAGTACATCTACAACAAGATCATCTCTTACTTTGATAAGGGCAAGGTAGGCTCTACACTGCTTTACCATATGTTACGCTCACTGTAAAGGACAGAGTTCAATTCAGCGCGATATGTCCCATGTTGTCGAAGCACTATCCTTTGTACTACTACTACTACTACTTAGGGTAGAGTCAACACGATACTCACACATACACAAGAAAAGTGAACTGTAACATTACTTCTCTTGGTGTCATGATTACTTTGTCTGATGATGAGGGCCTGATAGATATTACGGACTACTGTCTACTGCACATTTTGCTATGAATTAGAAGGGCTATAGAGTTTATAAAATGTGTGGTACACTCTTTGATGAAGGGAAGGAAATATTCGGGTTTTGTACATTCTCATTTTCAATTCTTTGGGAAAGTTAGGATTCTAAAATCAAAATAGTGTTGTTCGGAACATTTCAATTTATGATTCTACATTTCAGATCAATGGCGATTCTTCCTTGTTTAAAGTTTCTTCACAGGCGTGGACAATATATTGTAACAAATTGTATACGTATGAAAATTTAGCGCCTGTTTTTTTTAATCAACATTAAAGATACATCTCAAAGTATCCGCTGGAAAAACTCCGCTAAGAGTCATTCCATTATATATACTTGAGATGAAAAACGGATATTTTCTAGTCTGTTCTCTTGCACCTGTTCTGTGACTGGAATAGTATCCTATTTTGCATGTTTCAAGTCTTCTTCATATGGATGTTGGGTTTTTGCAAGTACAAGCTGCAAATTTTGGCTTTAAACATCACTTTGCTGCCCCCACATGAGCCTGATTATGTTCTTTTGCTGCGCTTAAGATGTCAAGTGTTTGTTTCATTGAGCAGTGTTGGGAAGAGGGTATCCCTTTGCTGGAGGAGTTAGCCAACCTGTACCGCCGGCACCTGTTTGACTACCACCGTCTCAGCGAGGTACTGCAACTGCAGGCTGCCTTCTACCAGAAAATCCTCACTGAGAAGCGCTATGAAAATGAGTACTTCAGGGTCGGCTTCTATGGCATGGGACTTCCGCTTTTTGTTCGGGTGAGACTGATGTATTTTTTATCTGTTTTTTCATTCCGTTGCATGAGAGGTGATAGGGTAAAGCGTGGTATAAATTTTGAGAAAAAGTGAACTAATGTCATGATTCCAGAATCAAGATTTTCACGTGGCTCCTGAAAGTCATTTCAGTTTTTAATTCATGGAACCAATCTTCTTCCCTTTGATACAACAAAGTGTTCGAAATAATTTATTTGAATTGTATGTATCGTTTCAAGTATTTTTTCTAATTTTCTAATTATCTCTTGTACTGCAACTAGCACTAATCCTAATTTTGCTGTCATCAAACAACTCAAAAGTAGGTTCGAGACCTGTGTCACCTCCTCTGCAAAGCTAATGCATTTCTCGCAAAGAAGCTCCTAGGAAGCTGGTGATGTGGTTCACAACTGCCATGGGGCAACCTTATTACATTTTTCAAAAACGAACTCTCATAAAGTAATTGATCACGTCATCACTGGCAGGCAAATTTAATTTATTTCATTTTATTTGGAAAACCTCGTCACCTTTGTAATATTTACCCATTTTAGCATGTTTCATTGAGTGCCTGCCATTTTCAGTAAAAATGTAATGCTCTTCCGTCGTATTCTGCCACTAATTCCGTGGTTTAATAGAAACAGGAGAGCTGGTTGTATGTTTTTCCTTCTACTTTTTCACATGACGTTTTGTTCAGTAGCCCTTCGCTTACGTAATTTTCTGATCAGTAGAATTCTTATTTCTTCTTGTGTACTCCTGTCGTTATACTAGAATTCACTACTTCTTTAATAGACATGAATATTGTGTGTGATGTATTTAGTGTGAATAAGTGATTTTAATTGTATATAGTATTTAGTCAAAATTCTCAGTAGGACCCCTCAAGGGGATACAATTATTGTATCTATGGGAATTAGCGCTCCCAGGGGGACTATGTGAGGGCCCGAGCTAAAGGTTAGGTAGGCTCTCTTTTTGTTAAAATAGAATAGGTTTTTGTTTTGTTACGGATCATCTTTTTTCGGTTCACTGCTGTCCTGTTTTTCAGCACCTACTATTTTCTTCTTCAACTTTTTCTTGTTTCATGAACTTCTTTCTTGGCTTACTGTTTCCATGCACCTTGTGCATAGATTTCGCGTTTCCTCAACTCCATACTAAATGGTGCCTTCATCCTTCCTCTCTTTGATCATCTTTGTCGTGGTTAAGGGAGGCTAAAACTTTCCTATTTAATAATAATAATAAAAATAATTCCCAGTAGGATGAATCTTATGTATTTGTATTTATTTTGTGTGAAGTGAACGAACATCATCGCTTTTTTCATTTTATAGGGCATGACTCTCTTGTTCATAAGTTTCCCCTTGTCTTGTAAATTAGATTTAAATACCTGGACAATCTCTCACATGAAAATATTTACGTAATCTGTAAATTTCTCACATAAATTTTATAACTCTAAAGCCTGCTACAAAGATAGAAAACTCCGTACTTCGCTTGGATATTTTAAAACCTGTTGAGAATAAACCAGATAGGATTTCATTATTTGTAGAGGATGGATATTTGGTTAATCATTAAGAGTAGGCTTGGGTTTTTGAGAGTGTTGAGGTTTGAAAGTGCAGGATCTTTCGAGCACAATTAATTGAAAACATGATCATCCAATGTTAACTTTCGGTCGAAATAGAAACCCTATGATATGACCCACTTAATGGCGAGAGCTGACTTGTTGAACAAATTTTCCTGGCTATTAAGAAGGATTTAATTAATTTTGACATCACATTCGAATTCAGTGAGAAAGCCATAAAAGGAGCAAAAGTAAAACTTCTTGGGTTAAATTAATTCCGTAAAATGACTTTCTCATTGATCTTGTGGTGAAATTACTCACTACCTGTTGTTGTCCATATGTAGTCTGAGGTAGCGCTGGAATGTACATAGAGCGCCATCCTGCGACCGCCTGGCTTAAGCCACTTGGAAGCCAAAGTTAGTGGCTGCACGACCGGAGCTAGTGAGTTGCGTTAGGACCTTCAGACAGTGTACTTGGAATACAAGCAGGCCAATAAAGTTGCCCTCTTGCCTGATGCTTGTTAAGTTCCTATACCGTGTTTAGGGAACCCTGCGCCCTTTTTTACTGTTTTAATTTAGGTGTCTCTGAGCTGTGCGGAGTTTGTAGTCGGTGGGACATTTACGATCTCAGAGAGAGAGACGGCTCCCGCAAGACACACCCTGAGCTTAGACGTGTTCCGTCTGTTATAGTGATCATTGTGTTTAAATAAATCTGTTATTACTTATCCGTGCCGCACCTTACCCTAGTGTCGGGGCCTAGCTGTTGTAGCCTGAATAGCTAACCCTTGCCTGGCCGACATCTTGACGGTTCCGGGCTCCTAGTGGTGAGACGATCTACAGGCTAGTTTCACTACAATCTTACTGTGAATGCTTGTGTTTTGTATACCATTATGTATGACGGCATGTATTTTTCATGTTCGTCTTGATTTTAATTCATGCTATGCTTCTGATTTACTAGTGATACTTGCAGGTTCATCTCTGTTAATAATTTTATAACTCTGTACTCTGGTACACATGTTACTTAGTCGCTCTAGTGTGAGACGTTCACTCATTTTGAGTCTTCAGGCTTTTTTTCAGAAAACCGGAGTTGATTCATTATAATCGTGCAAATCATTCTTAACTATCGTCTACATAGTTTAGCCTCTTTCTTCTTCTTGTATTTGATGTTACATGAAACATTTTACCTCCTCCAAGTGCTGTGGTCTGTTACCGTTAACTAACCTCTGTCTGCTCCAAAATGAGTCTGGGTGTCCCCGGAAAATGTATCTACTGATTGAGAATCTGTGACTCAATATTTTTTCATTTTTTATGAAACTACACATAGAAGGGATAAAAGTTTAAAAAATATATCTGAAATAAATTATCCTACAGTATCATAGATACACGTTATCAAAATTAAAAATCAGTTGATGCATTTTTCGTGGACACCCTGTACATCGCGGGTCCCATGTGTCACAGAACAAGGCGTTCATCTATCGCGGGCTGGAGTACGAGCAAATCGGCGCCTTCACGGAGCGCATCCAGAGCGAGTTCCCTCAGGCCAAGCTGCTCTCCTACAACCTGCCTCCCGACGACGCCACTAAGTCTTCCTCTGACCAGTTCATTCAGGTCTTTATTATGCACTTCATTCATTTATTGCGTAGTAATAATGATCTGGTCTGACTGCTGCTGTGCTACACTGTATCCATGTTCTTGTGTGGAAACGTTGAGAAATCCTTCCAGTTTTTGTCATTTCGGAATGCTCGTAAATAATTTTGGATAAATAAAATTCAAGGCGAGAGGACTGTCTGTGGTAAATCGTAAATTATCTGTATGCTAAATGTACATGCAGTAATATTTTTTAATAGAAAATTCATCTTATGAGCCAAATGAAGAAAATGTGATTCGAAATAGTTACCGAAATTAAATTTTGCTTATGAAGTAAGAAAATGCGAACCACGTTCTCCATTGTGTAATGTGAGCTTCTGGACTTATGTTTCAATGTGAACATGGTTTTTTGTGTAAGTTGTCCCTCAGTCAGGATTTTGATATTTAATACTTGTTCTATTGAGTATCAAGAGATTCTTTGAGTTGATTTTTTTAATACCGTTGGTAGAGACGTGTTTTGTACTGACTGTATTTTAAAGTAAAAGCCTCAGCATAGGGTTTTTTCTCTGCAGGTCAGTTGAAACTTTTTTTTTTGTTATCTGGCAGTTTTTACAGAGAACGCTCGAGAGTCTTGATTAGGTTCACAAAGCGTCAACCCTGACCGTCTATACGTGTTCAGCTTTTTTGCATTTGTTACCCATGCGTGGATTGGTTTCTCATTCAAATGTTCTTTCTTGAATTTTTGGCGTCTATCTTGTTGGTGCAAGCTTTGTTTTATGCTCTGTCACCGTTTTAAAATATCTGAGGGCCTGCCGAGTAATGCAGCATATCGTAGACATCATCCAGCATACTATAGAACTTGTTCTTACTAGCTGCACAAATTGTCATGCAAAAGAAATCCGACCTAGATTGCAGTCACATAATTAAAACTCCGTCCTGTGTTGCTCACCTGCAAATTTATGCTCATCCAAAAATTGGAAACTTTGGCAGTGAGTTAACTTGAGATTGGTTGGCACGGTATTCCACTTCTTTTTCTCTGCCATAAGGTTTGACTAACTTACTTACCATTACTGTGAAATTATCCCGTGTCAATATCTTTAAATGATTTTTATTGTTGTCCATTTTCGAAAGTGCTGTTTTTTTGCAACTGGATTCCTAAGAGTTAATATTGTGAAAACACTATTCTTTCATCTTCGAATAGTACTTGTGGTTGATATGCCACTGATTACATGATAGATTTCAAGTGAGCAACTGTGGTGACACTTTTTCATTAATATCCGTCCCGGCTGCCTTGTGCAGATCTGCGCTGTGAAGCCCGTGCCGGAGCCGCGGCCTGAGTTCGAAGGCGTCGAGATAGACGAGCGCATCCTCAAGTACTACAACAACAACAATGTGTCCAGGTTCATCTACAACAGGCCAAACGCTCGCGGCCACACGGACAAAGAGAACGAATTCAAGGTAACCTTACCTATCCATGCACAGCTTGCTTTCCCCATTGGTATTGTGAACGACAAAGTCCTTCACTGCCCAATTCGTCAAACTGTTTCTCCTGCGTGCTCCTATGAGTAACATTGCGGTCCGTACTGTACGGCACCATTGGTGCTAGAACCGCGGGCGGCTGGAATCTCAGCGCGCGGGTTGACCCGTCGGGCAGTTACGTGGGAGCAGTCGCGCAGACCAGTCGTTCATTACTGTGTACCTGAGGACGTTTTAGCAGTCACGCTGACGAGTTAGGTGCACGCAGTTGTGCTGTGCATCTTATGTCCTGTTATAGCTGTTGCGCTAAAACTAAGTCTGTCTGCTGCAGCTTTGATTGTCATCATGTTTGAGACTTTACCGTGCAATGCGCCTAATCATGATTTTGACGATCTTTTAAACGTGTGTTCTAATAAAAATAAACAGTGCTTTTAATCTGTCATATTCGCAAATAAATTTATAAACTTTCAAAACTTTTAATAAACGCCGGAGGAAAAGAAAATTGGAAATAACTGAAAACGTAATTTTTACTGGTTTGTTGCTGTGGTCATTGACTTGAAGGCTTGACCACCTGACTGACAAAGAAAAGTCAAGGGCCCGGTGACAGTATCAAAACTAAGCACTGCGTGTAGCATTCTATGCAGTGAAGGGGCTGCTTCTTTTCCTTTGTTAAGAAAATTTTCACTCGCCCATCTTATTTTGGAGCCATTTCGCGCTCAACTGGACACGGCGTGAACAGTCATGTGTACTGCCTGGAACCATAATAATTTGTACGAACCTAAATTTTTGCACCTTTGAACAGTTTTAGTTTGAAGTTTATGCAATGAGGTACATTTTTGCTGAATGTTTCTAGCCACTCTGATAGCCATAAACGGATAAACTTTCAACCACTGACGATTCCAATTAGATTTGCGGCTAAATGGTGGTCGCTTTAGTCACTGGCTCATGGATTTTAGCTGCCTGACAAAAGAAAGAAGTCAAATTTGAATGGTGTAGGGCAGAGCGAGATGCGGACAGAAAAATGTAAATAAATACAAAAACACGCAACACAAATCTCTACCTAGTTTTGATTCATGAACTACGTAGATTCCGATTTAAAAGTGTATTATTTTTTCATTACTGTATTATTTTCCTTCATTGTGTGTGATCATTATGACCATTGAGTTCCAATGTGGATTTTTATTAATATGTAATTACTCTCTTTTTTTTCAAGTTTGCCTTTTGTTTCAGCCAACAGGGTGTTACTTTTACTATTAAAGAAAAAGTGGAAAGTATCAGGAAATGTTTTTAGTTGTTAATTTCTGTTCCCTGTGGTCTCTGCATGAATGTCCGGTCTAACACGAGTATAGAGAATAATTTTACGCCGTTTACTCCTTTATCATTCCTCACTGATTAATCCATGATCATTTAAAAGGGACAAAGTCATTTCTCGTAATGAAGCACTGCAGTAAGTGTTTATTTTATCGCTTCATTAATTTGGTTTTCTTGAACTCTGCTAATATTTAATATAATGATTTTCCAGTAATGCAGTTCTGTGAGACACGCCACTTAAGTGCATGGTTCCGATTAGGAAGAAGAGATGCGTTCGGTTCAAATGAGCTTTACACTTCAGTGTTGAGTTTTATGTTTCGATTATACACACTTTTAACTACTGCTTGAAATTCCATTCATGTTAGTCGTATTTTAAAATACTTCCGACTTTTCATATTTTTGGGGGTTTTCTTCTCACTACTGTTCGATTTCTCCTACGCTGTATTAACTGTCAATGTCTCTTTCCAGAATTTGTGGGTGGAGCGCATCACCTACACCATCAGCTCTTCTTTACCGGGTATTCTGAAGTGGTTCGAGGTAGAGCATCAGAGCGTCGAACAAATGTGCCCACCTCAGTACGCCTGTGAAAGTGTTGATAACCGCACCAGGGAGATCAAAAACGAAATCAGCAACTATCGGGCTAACCCTAAGGTTGGTAAACCATTTCCGCCAGAATCAGGGAATCCCGCAAGTCCTTGGTTAGTGCATCTTTTTACTGATACCGAAGTAGAAGCATCAGGATAATCGTTTCGGGAAAGTACAAAGTTGAGCTAGTCATAATTACAACTTAGTTTTGATCTTATGTGTATGTCATGATCATAGTTTTAATCTTTTTGGTATATGTGAGGGATTTATGTTAACGGACGTTTTATGTCTAGCTAATTTATATATATGTTAAACACCATATGTTTTCTAATGTCTTCTAATAAAATTCAACATATTTACGATAATATCCATTTTTCTTCGATTGAGAAGGTAGCTTGCAGCGAGTGCCTTTTAAAAACATAGCTTAGCTCAAAAATAATTCTGGGCTCTGTTTGGACAAGATTTCAATGCCTTCGGTGAATTGTGAAATTCATATCATTGGACGTCATTCAGGAGAACACACAGCCCTTCACAATGCAGCTGAAGGGGGCCATTGACGCTGCTGTGAACGGAGGCATCGCGATGTACCTGGCTTTCTTTGCCTCTGACTATCTCACTGAGCATCCGGACCAGACTTTGTGGGTCAACAAACTTAAGCTGCGCCTCATGGAACTCGTAAGTATTCCCTATTATTGTTATGAAACTCGGGAGTGTTGACTTGTTGTTATGATACTCAAGAGTATTGGCTATAATTATTACGAAGCTCGGGAATGTTGGCTATTATTATTATTAATATGAGACTCATTGTTCCGATGTATTTTCATGAGTCTTTGTTTTAATTAGCACCCTCTAGATGACGAAATACGTTGCCTTGAGATCGTTACTCCACATGTCCAGTAGGTACACTAGAAGGGCAAGTAATTTTCCTCTTATTTTGTAATGTTCTGCCATCGAGGTTGTGTTTGAGCTCAGCTAGGTGTGTTGTTTTTTTTCGAACTGTAATACGAAACACAACCTCACTTATCAATGAGATTGACCAGTGTATGCTGCACTCGAGTTTTATTGAAGTTTTGTTCTAGATGAAGATGCTTTTGTGTTCATAAACTTCTACTTCTTGGAAATATTAACGCTTTGTTCCAGACTTACGTTCTTTGAATTTTGCTACTTCAGTGAAAACTATTTCAATTTTCCTCACATCCTGATAAATTGGCAATTTTTAGCTTGTCTACTGAATAATTACGATACCTTGCTGTACTGGATTTGCGGTATGTATATTTGAAAAAACTGTACTATTATATCGTAATCTCGAACTTTTTATTCTCTGCATTCATTTGCTAATTTTTTATATGAAGTTGAAAGATTTTTCTGTTTGTGGTTATTTTATACATTGATCTGGCATAGGAATTGTTAATTTTCTGTGCTCTGCAGACCAGCGTACTTGCAACAGCTTTGGACCTGCACGGAAAGATCGCGCCTTCTCATACGCAGCCTCTGCATCGCGTGCTCGTTGAGGTGAGACATGTCACACGCCCTTCTCAGTTGTGATCTCGTCCCCATGTCGGTGTTGTTTCTGCATTCTGTTCTCTTGATGGGCTCCTTCCATCGATTTTTGTCAGAATGATAGCACGTTCTCCGTGTTCAGTGGCTTTCATGTGCTAGATTATTTTCTTATTTAAATTTAATGTTCTGACTGTAACTTCAGTTCCAAGATAGCTAATGCTTCCACTTGAAGCACCTAAAGAATTTTGGATTTTTAACTTGTAAAATAAGATTTTGAAGTACACACCAACACAACGAAATTTAGGGCTATGATTAACATTTATAGAACTCTTTTCATTAGGAAATAACACAGCATTTCAATTTAATATCGATTTCCGCTCACTTATAGCCACAAGATTCGTGAAACATGTTTGATTTTTCTCTCTCGCCTAATCAAGTCTTTACTGAGCGCTGCATTTGTTAGCTGATTTGTTAAGCTAAAATGTGAATTCATGAAATGAAATTCGCAGAATATTTTGCAACGCCAAAAATTATTTTCTCGCTCAGCTCCCGTATCTAACAATGTTAAATTTGTCAATTGAAAAAAATGAACACGTATTTGCATAAGTCTGAAAAAATCATACTTGTGCAGTTTTTTTTATTCATATTTTAGGGTACTAATCACATTTTGCCTAAATTCTTTTTCCAATACAATTCAAATTTCGGATTAGGAAGAGTTAAACGGTAAACTTTAGAATAAAAAGAAATTAGCCATTCCATTGTAAATGGTTCAAGTATAACTAGTATTTTGAATTTTTTTTTTCCTTTAAGACTATAGTTTTTGGAAGCTGATTCTAAAGATGGTATACATATTTGATGCATGCAACTGTCTCCATAATTGTTGTATTTTCTTGAATTCAGCCAAAAATATTCAATTTTTGAATGACTTCTTTGTTCCACTCTTGGTATAAGTCAATAATGACTATGAATCAATTTATTGAAACT
The DNA here is from genome assembly GCA_014220935.1 of Platorchestia sp. MABIK. NCBI lineage: Eukaryota > Metazoa > Arthropoda > Malacostraca > Amphipoda > Talitridae > Platorchestia > Platorchestia sp. MABIK. The sequence continues at coordinate 145,217 of JACJUY010000993.1, read as the reverse complement.
AATATTTATGGTCTGATGGTTTTAAGCTATTAACAAAAAGGTAGATTTCGTGACCCATTTTGACTGTAACAAATGTGGTGATCCCTCAAGTAACTTTGCGGTAAACAGAGTTAGCAATAATGACACGCGAGGGTTTGCATTTCTTCTTCATGTTCAAGTAGGCGGAGATTAGTGTTAAATTCCGTACAGAGTGAAGTCTAGGGAGCGCAGAATAAAGCTCTTGAATGCTTGTCTTTACACGTAGCTCACAGTCTATGTCTGCTTTTCTTGATGGTATTTGGCTTGCTGTTGTTTGGCATATTACTAGGACTCATTTAGTTTTAATGACATTAATTTCTCAAGTGCGCAATTCCCTTGGGGATTCTGTATATGTTTACGCCTCGACGCACTTCCACTCCCTCATACTTTTTTGAGTATGGGTAGATGTTCCGATGCATGCAAAAGAAAAAGTTATATGGTTCCTTCATGTCGAATTCCCACATGCTGAATGTTGTTTCCCTTGTGCATTTAGATGTTTGAGACCATGCAGAACAAAGTGACTGGTTTGTGCTCGTCATCCACTCCTGTCACGACGAAGCGCTCTCCTCCTTCTCTGCATAGCTTCAGTATGGGCACCCCATCTCCCTTACCTCACACCCACCGCCGTGCCGACTCCGACCCTGCTACCGAATTCCGCAGAATTGGATCCATTATCAAGTTAGTTTTGCAGTTTCACTGGTGCATTTGGGCCCCGAAACCTGCCCTGCTCATGCTACCTTGCCAAATTTTGTGACTCCGATGAAACTGTGGTTATTTAACCCGCTAAGTTTGTGCTCACTTCAAATAAGTCTATTTTATAACCATGATAAGTACGAAGACTTGGGAAGCTGCATTAAGAAATAAGAGGCCAAAATATATCAGTACGGGTTGTTTATGCCACTGGCTTTTCAACATTGAAAGTAGATCAATGTGATGATTATCATGACTGGTGCGCGACTCTTGTGCTTTAATTTAGATGTGTCCAATCTCTTGATTCTTATGATTTTGTGTCATAACTTATCTGTACCATTTTTGAGATAAAATACATCTATTGTGTTTGCGGTAAAAAATTTTAGTTTACTGAAATGAAACACGACTACAGAGTTACTTGGCCAAAAAATAATCTGAAGAAATATAATAAAGATATTCTTTCCGCGCGTAAATGAATAGTTTTAGAAAAAGATGCAACTCTAGGGTTTTTCAGCCAAAGAGGAATTTTTGATAAAATTTCAAAACATGCCAATAATTCTTTCATCATTGCATGACGGATACACGTGAAGTTGCTACTCTTGGCCTTCAGATGTCTCTTGAACTTACTGCATGTAGCTATCAATATTATTTTTCAGACACCTCGTGATTAGGGCTTCTTTTCGACCCACCAACTCGACCCGTCTTTGGTAGCGTTAATATCTTTCTCGACGAGTGATCACTTGAAGTTATGGTTTGCAATTCAGCTGTGTGTTTTTGGCTAAGTTGGCTATCTAACTGGTTGAATTCTACTTGAAGAATGAAGATATCATAGTACCCGTTTTATATCAAAAAGAATTGGTCATTTCTTTTGCCGTTATCATGGCTCCTGATGAAAATTTTGCCTTTGCAACGATCACGAAGTCTGCATTATTAGCTGTTAATGGCATGCGGCCAGTGAAGGTTTCAACAAGTGTATGAGGCTGGGCACTACTGAAGACAATTTTTCTATATTTTGACCTGAAGCTTGAGGTGTATGTGTTAGTTCAAGTATCACTATGGAAACCTAGGCTACAAATGAATGTCCTCTTAGAATTAGAATGTTCTGTTACATTGTGATTAATTTGAATTTTGTTATTTTCAAATTTCATTTCCGACTAATTCGAAAACATTGACTTCAAATCTATATCTCAGCATGTATTGAACACCTTTCTTTTTGTGGAAAGTCTATAGCAAAAAATATTTCTTGCGTGATAGCTGCAAGTTGATTTTGATTCTTCCGTTATGAAAAAGGTTCTCATGTGATCCGTCTGTTTTCCAGTTCCTTAATTTTTAATCCAATATAAATTTAATGTTGAGCGTCTTGTGGAACTTTCTTTCCAACCCTGGTGTCAGACAATGCGTCTTTGAGCGAGTAATTGCATAACCCAATCTGCGTCGCGTTCCCAGCTCACCGTTACCACCGGTGCCTGGTGGTGCTGTGAACAGCAGCAGCAGCGGCACGTCTCTCTCCGGCTACTCCTCACAGCGCTCGTCACAGTCTTCTTCTCTGTACTACCATCACTCCGTGTCTCAAGAGGATGACTTCTATTCGAGACCTCTGGTGGGTGTCGTCACAATTTTCTGGTTTGTGGTCGGTCATTCTTTTCGAAAGGCTAATTGAATGTTTAGTTTAACTAAAGGTTTGGTTTTATTTTCCAATGATGGATAGAGATAACTCTTGTATTAAAAGTGCTTGAAGAGACCAAATCATAGGGTGAATTTGATTCTAAAGGCTTAAAGATTTTATACTGGTTACTGAGAAATTTTATAGAGTACGTGGGTCAGTTCGGAAAAAGTATAGAGGTTTGTCTATGGAAACCTCAAACATTAATGTGAAGTTTTCTTCATGAAGTGGGAAGCTCTCACAATGCAGCTCTGAATTGGGTTCATATCTTGTTTACACAAGTATATTTCTAGAAATTAACTTTTTATCCTACTCATTTTTTGTGTTTTATATTTGTGTACGATTCCTTAGGAGGCATAGGATAGGCGATAGGTTGAGGTTAGTTAAGTTTGTCTAGCAATGCGGTGGGGACAGGTACCTCCAGGGGGATACTGTTTGGTTACCTCAGCTACAAATTAACCTTCCATATTTCTATCTTTCGTGCCCACTCACCCAGTCTAACTTTTTTGCCAGAGCATGCATGTTTTTCGCCGCCCAAGCGATTTAATTACTGGGACAGCGAAAAACATGCATGCAGGTGGCGAAAAAGTTAGACTGGGTAGTTTCTTTCAGAGCTTAAGCCTTTGCCATCTCTTTGTCTTTTCTTCCTAATTCTTACTTACCTGTTTCAATGCGCAGGGTATCCTGTGTGGGAACACCTTGTGCATTGTCCATATTAAATGATCCTTTCTCTTCGTTCTCTTGAGTTCCCTTTTATGCGGGTTGAAGCTAACCAATCCTATGATTATCAGTGTTCGAATTTGTGGATTGTGTGAACGGTTGTAGGGATTTAAGATTGTTCCAAACTGTAGGCAGTAAACTACTGGACATGCTTTGCACTTTTGACGACCGAGTTGATTGAACTGATTGAGTAAACAAGGGCTCGAGTTTGCTCTCGGAAGGAGTTGATATAACGAGTCTATCAACCATAAATACCGTAGTACTTGTATCAGAAGTGTGAAGCTGGTCCTATTCTTGCCACAATTCTTTCATCCTAGTGAAGTCCTGACAGAGATTGTTACACGTACGCTTAGTTTCTATTCCTCTGTTTCACCAGTTCCAATTCGTATGCAACACATGTGAACAACTCTGTCAAGGATCTGGCATCTAAATAATTAAGAGTTCGGTGGCCAACAAACTGAACCTTAGCAAGTTGACTGCCTATTGGTACATTTGTGTACTACCAAGTAAATTGCTTATTTACGTACCAGCGTCACCAGTTCCAGTGAATAGCATTTCAATTATTTCACTACCTTTATCCAAGTTTGACTGTTGCGTACAAGTTAAAATGTTACCATGTAATTATATTTTATCAGCTTTTTAGTAAAGACAAAAATGTAATCAAGTAGTAAAGACAGCTTTTCAATTCCGCTTCTTTCAACTTTACCAAAGCAACCGTAGCAACCGCACTAACGTATTAATGAGTACTAATACATATCCCCCTCCTTCGACTCCAGCTGAGCCAATTTCTTCCAGTGTGCTGTCCGAGTTTCGCGCTTTGATTAAAACATTTTCCGATGAATATCATTTTAGAGTAGATTTTTGGGGGATTTGAATGACAGTTCAAAGCAGGGTTTGAGATCTTCAATTATTTCAGTTAAATTTTTTCAAGACGTGTAAAGCGTAGTGAGACAGTTTTAGGCAGCATAATTTCAAGTGCATTTTTCACAGTATTGTTTTTTTATGAATATCTTGTCGTGGCTTAGGAGGTGCGAGGCGACGACAGCAGTGTAGGGAGCAACGGAGGGGGCAGGGAAGGTCGTCCTAGGTCTGTGGTGGTGGGAGGTGGGGGAGACAGCAGAGGCACTTCACCGCATCCTCTCTCCCGTACAACCAACTCCTATGAGTTCGTCGCTCCTAACGCTCTTCGACACAGGTAATGGTTTGGGTTACTACGTTCCTTCCACTAAAACGCCTTTCAAAATTAACAACGTATCAGTTGTGTTAATGTTGGCATTGAAAATTTAGTTTTTTTACCAGGCTTTTCAAGTTTTAACTCGTGCTGAGATGTCAATGCATAATTCTATTTTTAGGTGTTTTCTGTAGCGTTCTCACCATGGAACAGTAACTAGAGCATGGGTGAACAGAGTTTCCTCCTGTGGTCGAAGAAAATTTAACTGACAATTGACTTCATCCGAGTTTTATTTAAAAATCCATGGTGAATTATTTTGTCTGTGGTACTAATTTTTCATTTCCCTCTATGCCTAGAGAGGTACATTGCGTGTATAGGTTGATCTTAGTACCCACTCGGATTGTGTGTATGTTTGGTTTATCTATCAGAACTATTGGCATTTTGGGCATTTTAAAATTTGAACCTTGATCTGAGCTTCTATTAAAATCATAGCTACGAAATTTGCATTTTGTAGACCCGTTGTATAGAGCTGGGTATCATTTTCATGTACCCGTTCGATGCTCAATTTGTCTTCAAAGGTACAGAGCATCAAGTGGCGGAGTTACGTACGAAAAGCTGGGGCCGCAATGCACCATTTTGGAAAGAAACTCCTATAATTTTCATTGATTCGATACCGAAAGAAAATCAATTGTTGTTGTGTGAGGCTTGATGTGTATTGCTTTGAGTATCTCTGTGAATTTTTGAGCACTATCTCTTATTTCCAGTACGCCTTGTATACGCGTTGCTTAGTCTTGGAATTAGTCCCTTGTCTACAGCCACTCAACTGTCCCTTCTCTATTTCGATGTAACAGAAGGGAGTAGTGTATTTCATTATTTTATCACTCGATTAGTTTCAATAAACCCTTTTACAACGATTTGTTATACAGATGGTGCTTTTAACTCTTTCATCCGTATTTCTAAGTCGTTGTAAATTGTTTTCTTGTTTTCAGTATCTTAACCTCTTGTCTAACGTGACCCCTACGACTAGCTTTAAGCGCGTTGCCCCCTCGTACCAAGAGTTCCTTATCCAATTTCCTAGACCCTTAATAAATTAACATACCGCTTCCTCGCAGCCCGCAACACTCTTCCAGCAAAGACTGGAACCATTCTCAGGAGTCTCTGCCGCCCGTGCCGCCCCTCCCACCTAGAGGTACTTAACATTATTACTTGACTTATTGTAATGTAGAAATACAGCAGTTTGCCTGCAGTCCTTCACTAATTGACTTCCATTAATAGTTGACAACTTCTAATTAACATAAAATTAGTAAGTACCTTCTTGAATATAGAGTTTCATTGGAAAACAAAATTTCATGCCCATTATTCTCCCTCAGGTGGATACAACTATTGTATTGAAGGGAATTAGCGCTCCCTGGAGGAACATGTTGAGTCCTGAGCTAAAGGTTAGGTAGGCCCTCCTTCTGTTGAAATAGAAGAGGTTTTTTGATTTGTGACACCATCTTTTTTCGGTTCTCTGCTGTCCTGTTTTTTAACACCTACTTTCTTCTTCACCTGTTATCTTGTTTCATAAACTTCTTTTTCAACTCACTGTTATTATGCACTTTGTGCATAGATTCTGCGTTCCCTTAACTCCATATTGAATGGTGCTTTCCTCCCTCCTCTCTTTGGAAAGCCTTAGCTGCGGTTAGAGAGGCTTAAACTAACGTCTAATCTAATCTGCCTGTTTTCTTGCGACGTACGCCCATCCTTAATGTGAGATCCGATCACCATTAACGAGACTGCCGGTCGTTACGAATGCGACGCTAATTCATGCTAACTCATTAATTTGCCTTATAACCATGTAGCAACGCTCGTTCGTCACCATCTAGAAGTGTCAAATTTTTCATTGCAACAGACTTCACCTCATTGTTGGTGCTACATCTACCTATCTTGCATTATCGACTTTTTTACCTTGACAGACCTCTTATTTTTTCATAAGCCGCGACTCATAGTTGAAGAAATTTCAATTTTATTATTATATATTTGTTAGCATTTCTTCACAATTTCTGCGCAATCTAATTTTTTATTAATTTCTTTATCAAGTCGGGATATTTTCACGCCTTTTCATTGGTGCACATTTACTAGATTATGTACTAATCTAAACTGGTAAAGAGACTGAAAATTACTCGTTTACTCCGCGTGCCACATTCCGATAGAAATTGTTACTAGTATCTTGCCTAAAAATGTTCCTAAATTTAGGTTGCAACATTATATTTAAATTTTATTATTGATGTATGTTGTGCTTTTTCACTCTGTATTTTCTATGAATGATGTACAGATTTCAGTAAATATTTGTTTGGAAGTTATTAATTTAATTTCGACTTGAATTTTATAGTTGTTCATTTTACAATCGTCTATCTACCGTTTCTTCTGAAAACTAATTGAGGAGAATTATCCCTGATGAGGTTTGGCCACATGTTTCATACATACGCATTATAAATACCTTTATGGTATGCTGCCAATTGTGATGTCAGTCGAAATGCCTGATTAGAATCGATAAACCTTTCTCATGCTTTCTTTGCCTAAATTTGTTATTAAAGGGTTAGCTAAGTTCGTACAGTGTTTGTCTTGAATATGACGATTTTTTCTATGCACTAGAAGATTGAAATTGAATATCAGCTTTGCAACATTTGATTGGTTTTACATTTCAAAAAGAGATTGCAAATCTTTTTTCTTTCTGCGCTTATCACTTGAGGTTTCTTTTTTTTCAAACCTTTTCACCCTCTTCTTCTGCATGCCAGTCAAATTACCTTTCTTTATTTTACTTCACAAGTTATCTGATATAATTCTGATGAGTGTCTTTGTTGAGACGTGCATCTACTTATTCCAGTTCCCTACCTGCTAGGATGGTTAACCCTTTAACGCACTGGAGAAATTTTGGGTCCACTTGTGAAAATAGCCTCAATATACTGTATTTCTTGTTAAATTTGTTCCCTAGTGTGTTCTTTGGACTTCACTGCCGAGTGGCAGCTCCTTCCTCATTCTAATATCATCATCATTAGACTACCTGATGCCAGAGTAAGTCTAATGATGGTGGTTATGATCACGGTAATATGAGTAGAAAATCCTGACGTTAAAGGCTTAATTCTTTGTTCACGTATCTGGCGAGCAATAGCGTTCGCTAGCACACAAGTTGAGTGCCGTTGTTGCAGGGAGTGACCGTGCGAGCGGCCGCTCCAGCGTGACCAGCGTGAGGCAAGACGACGCTCCACCTCCTGTCTTACCCAAGCGATCCGCTGCCTTCAAGAAAATCCTCAATCAGGTACATTTTAGAGTTTCAAATCAACAAACGGGATTTCTAGATTGAAATTCAAGTCCTTACGCATTAATTTCAAGTTTCCAAGCTGGGTGTAGGTTGACTATATTTAGTGTTCGATCAGCATTTTGAGAATTTCAAATTAACGATCCAGTTTCATTTCGTTAGATTTTTTGTTATAATTTAACATTTGTAATCAGGAATATGTATTTTGGATTATTGAATATATATTTGCTGATTGAATTTGATTTTTTGAACTAGAGAAATTATTTTATCAATGGGGAATACGCTCGCGAAGATACCTGCAATGAAAATAATTTATTTTCCTGTGTATTCATACCTGCTGTTTATCGTTTTGATTTGTTTGACTACTGACGGAATCTGTAAGTTACTGCCTGCGCAGGTGTCTTCGCCATCGTCCCTAATGGCATCGGAGGACGCCGTGAACGAGACGGCTGCCTCTCTTCACCACTCATTCGACGGCCTTAGTTTCTGCTCGAGCTCATCCTCGGTTTCTCAGGTATCTCCGCGCACCCTGCGCTCACCACCTCCCCCTCCCATTCCTCCCAAGCAGCTCTCCACGTCCTCAAGCACCCCTCAAACCCCGCACTCCCCCAGTGAGTCGCTGCAATCCTCCTCCCATGGGTCGCGTGAGGATCTGACGCCGTTGGTGTCCGAGTTAGAGATGAGCGCCATCATGAGTGGAGAAGTCTCTTTGCTGGACGAGCTTGGCGAAGAGGGGACGTCAGAGAACTACTCCATCCCGCCTCGGCTGCGGCAGCCTTATGCACCTCCTCCACCGCACCTCTAAGCAGGATTCTTTTTCTCCAGCAGCTCTTTCCATTGGTCAGTATCAGTCCTCTGCAGCACTTCTTCAACTTTGAAGCTTTTTTACCTCTTCATTTACTGTTAACACTTTCACGGGCCTCCTTTAAAATCTGCATTTTGCTGCGGTTTTAGCGGATTTGCCACTTTAGATTTGCAGGGCAATTGTTGGAGACCCTGGTGGACGCGTAATCCTGAATTCATTGGTACTGCCTATTTATTTTTAGTTGTCTTCCTGTGCGAGCGTAAACCCAATGCGGCGTTGCTTGCCTTATTGAATTTACGCTTTGTTTATATCTAGGGAAAGAGTAAAATTGGTGATATTTTAATTCTTTCATCTCCTCTCATAAACCTTTTGAAAGTGAAGGCTTGAAAAGAGCGCATGCACCTTTATTTGCTGCCTTATTTTAGTTTCCTAACTCATTTTCACACTTTCACTTCAACCATGTATATTTAGTACAGAAATGGTACATTAACTAATCTTGGCCACCTACACTTTTTCATTATTGATCAAAAATAAGTTTTTTATAAGTATAGAAATATTTATTGAAGCCCTGTAGTGAAGGCATCAATCGTGTGCGAGAGAGAGGCAGCTGCTTTACAAAGTTCAAACTATGCAAGTCATCTCCACCAGTCACGAAAGAGGTAGCTATTCTTGTCAAGAGCTCTTTAAAGCCGTTTTCATTTCATCTCAAGTATTAATAAAGCATAGCATAATCTCATGGTTTTTAAGGGAATAAAAAGCGTTTTATACTTTAAGAGTTTTTTTGTGAACGAGCTATCTTTTTCATCAAATTTCCTTCTTGAGGCAATTTCCTTTTTAAAGTGCAAGTCTCTGTAGAGCATCTAGGTGAAATGAGCATTTAGGTTTTCACTGTACGTCAGACTGAGAAAACGTACAATTTGACTCGGCCCATATCATAGAGCATCATAACCTACGAAACACGGTATTATCTTAAAGCTCTAGGACGTTAACGCAAATATTGGACGCCCGAGCAAAATTTCGAACAAGAACTTAAGAATGGACAATATGAATAGTTTGTAATAAATTTTCTCTAAGTCTACGGATTTAAGTGGTTGAAGTAACATTCACTACGACGAGGCTTTTTGAAAATACGTAGCAGTTAGAAAATTTAAGCTACTTGGGTTCGGCAGTGACGTCTTGAAGTTAGTTTACTGTAACGGTCGTTTCAATTACTTGGACTAATGCAATGAGGAAATAAATTACGCTGAAATTACCGAGAACGGTACAATTCTAATCTTTATTGTTACAGTACTGAAACAATGCTGAGCATGGGTTGCAAAACACTCCCTGCTGCACACTTTTTCCCGTAGAGATATTTCGGACCAAGCAAATTATCTAACATCCGATGAACGACTTGGTAGTGAACAGAAATGTTTGTGAGGGTATCAGTACGAAAGCTCTCCTCACTGCCTGGTTAAAGAATTTTTATATTCATATTTTATGATATGCCAAGCGTAGCTACCGGTCAGTATTGTGACATATTATCTTCCTGAAAGCATTTCTACTATTTTGCTCATCAGCGTAGAGTTGTATATGTGATGTCTATCTTCGACAGGCCGGCGTTGCTGGTCTTGAATTCTTTATACTGTAGTTTGATGTCGTGCTATGAATCTTGTATTGAAGCTGCTTTACTTTATAAATCTTTTTACTACTGAAGCTAGATTAAGTATTTCTAATGTTGAATAGACGAGTCTCGTGGAACTCCAAAAATTGTTTTTCTAATGTGATGTTTGATAATCAGCATCGCTTGTTCAACTGCAATTTTCAACTGGATTACTTGTGCTTTACGTGTTTTCTTTGGTCGCAGTTTGGATTCACTTTTCTGCGCTAATTATAATATACTTTTTATATGTGCATTTGTATCTTCGATATGTTCTGAACTAAGCACTGTAGAGTAATCTATTATCTTTTTAGTTATACTCCGATTTAAGTCGATTATTTCCAAAGGAGATTACAATTTCTTTTCCCTCTTGCCCAAGCGTTTGAATCTCTTTTGAAATTAATGACCCACGAATTCGTATTTCGTTTTAAATGTGAAGTCTGTTTTTGAATTGCAGATTTATTTTATCCTGCTTTGTGGCATCAATTTTCATTTCATGCTCCGGCACTGTTGCTTTGGCTCATTTAATAATTATTTTCGATGGTTGCTGATGAAGCGATTTTGCATGCGGATTATTTCTTCAGAGAACTTCAGTGTGTTTTTCCATACCGGTATCATGTTTGCGTAGGAATACACTAAAACAGGGTTAATATTAGTGGCGCTACATTAGTTGCATTACGATGCGAAAATTAGCTCATAATTCGAAATGTTGTAAGTATTCAGGAATGGCCTGATTTTAAACGTCTACATAGCAGTTGTTGGTAGCAGTTTCGAACATCACGTGATTGAGAAAGGTCAGGACTCTCCTGCGTTTAATGATGTCTGATACAAGACATGATTTTATCTTCTCTGCCGTATCATGTTGCTTAAATCTGCAAGTAAATAAAAATGAACAGTTTTCCACTCAATTACGAAAAATGCGTTTCTCGTTAACATAAAAACGTATCGAGCAATCTTTCCCTATCTATGTTACGTCAATTCATGGTAACTCGTTCTTTGATGAGCAAAAATTTCCTTCTGCTCAAACTTCAGTGGTAAAGAGTGAAATTGAATGAACGATCATAGGAAACCTAAGTATTGTTGCTCAATAAACGTCTTCATCACTGTTTGGTTAAATACATCTCTTAATAGTGGCTGTTTGACCTCTGTTTTAAAATAGTTTTCGTATCAACTAAATTTATTTACACGGGTACGTTTATGTTGGAGTACAGACGCGTTATTTTAAATGAATAAAACATTTTAACTGATTGTCCAGCGTACAAGAGTAATTGATCAAAATATAATCGGAACGTTTTAACGTTATGGAATTCAACTGTATTATCAAGTCCACTGATTTCCGAAAGTATAATTTTAGAGTCAAAACTGCTCCAAATTTGAATTGTGAGCTGGAGTGTAATATTTAGGTTGCAAACTAAATGTCATTCAAGTTGTTTTTTTATTCATCATCGCGACAACTTTATCTAGCGTCATTCGTTTATTCGTTTCGTACGTTTTTGCTTCAATTTCGTTTATTGAGTGTAGCTTCAATTTCGTTTGCAGTTTTGCTTCATTTTCGTTTGGAGTGTTTTACTCCTGCATATCTTGAACACATTGTTATGTATCATATTTATGAAGCCTTATGTTGGTATATTTTAGTTCAAAATATATTTATTTTTATATATATGTGATTGTGAATACCGCTATATGTTTATATACATGATATTATTTATCCTAGCGCTTTCCTATTGTTTTCGGAACAATTCTTCGTGAATAGATTTTCAGTAAATAAGTGTAGTGAGAACAAAGAGGAGTAATTGATTCCTTTAGCGAAAAAAAATGTTTCATCCGGTGCCGCTGGTTTTGGCTACCTTTTTCAGTTACTTGACTAAACATGCTTGCACGGTTCAACAACTTAAACTCGGACAAGAGAAGTCATAGGGAAAAATTAGCACTCTCACGCCAAGTATAGTGTGTTTGCGGTGCTTCAAGTGATCATTTCAAACTCTTCTTTGCTCCATAACTTTTTTGACCAGTTGCGTTTTCAATCGATTTAACGACATTCATCGCACACAAATTAGATTATTTTGCGCTTTGACGTTGTAGATGAAGTAAATGTCGAATTTTTGTCTTCCTGTAATTTTATTTCAAAGTGGCTTCACATTTCGTACGCCTACTACATTCTCCTTTAGTTTCACTGCTCAATCAATGGTCGACCCATTCAATTTTTTTGTAATTTGCAAGACAGAGTAATTTTAGTTTTTTTTTCGGGGATAACATTTCTTCCTGATTGGTTATTTAAGTGCAGTAATTTTGTTTACCTAATTAGCTTACCGTTAGAATAGGGCTCCCGGATATAGGCCGACCATCGCTGATTCTGAACCCTCACTTCGTGAAAGCAGTAATGAACTTGGATGAACTCCGCGTGTTTTGCTTTGGTCAATGGTCTGGACAATGTGGAGGCTGTATTGTAAAGTTGACTGACTGAATGTAAGTTAATATACTATTGAGAATGAGAAAAGGAATTCTCATGTGATTACACAAGCATGCTTCACGAGAATCCAAGGAATTTACGAAGAAAATTTTTGAAGAGCCTTATTTCTGTCTTAGAGAAAATGTTTAAACTTACTGACGCTCTGTGGTATATGTGGTGAAGTTGCTTGCTGACAATGAATTTCCGCTCATTTGTTGAATCTCAATCAAAGAGAAAAGTTAGAAACTTATTAAGTATTGATATTACAAATTTAGGCAACAAGCATGGATTGAAGCCCTTTTCAGACCGATGAATCGTTTTCTCCCTTATGCACGCAATATATAGTCTGTCTATTCTTCACAAGTCTTGAGAGCAGCAGTTATCTTGAATGAGATAGCACAGCAATTTAGTTTCTGGGTTAGGGTTATTATTATTATTATTCTTATTACGTAGCTATGTTAGCATGGACATTTCTCCTATCTGGTATTCTATTGACTCGATACCGTTGAAATTGCGCTGTACCTACGCTTTGATTGTTAAACTTCACCAAATTTGAATGCCTAGCTAAAGTTTTCATGTCCTCTTCCATGTGCACATATCAGCTTCACAATCATCGAACTTCCGTCTAAGACGCCGGTCTCTTCTCGTTATGTGTAGCTATAAAATTAACTTCTAAGCTATAATAGCATTGCTAAAACTGTATGGAGATGTCGTCCATGAATTCGTGAAAGACTAAAGCTGCGTCCATTATAATTGTACTGATTGAACTTTGTTCTTAGGTAGTTGTTAATGACTAGATTTAATTCGAGTATTAAAAAATTGCAATGAACTTCCTTCCATAGAATCTCTACGTTTTTACAAATTTGCCCGTTTCTTTTTGTTGCACTTGAACACGTTCTCTTTCTCTGTGACTTGCATTACTTAAATTTTAAATTTGCTGCAAAGGATTTTTCAACGCAGTTTTGTGGTACATTCCCTTCTGGAGGGCATAGGGTACGTCATTGGTTTGAGTTAGGTTTATTCACAGCATGTTATGGGAGACTGGTACCTCCAGGGTAGATATTGTTGATAGCTACCTCAGCTGTAGATAGACCTTCGAAAGTCTATATTTTGTGCCCACTTTACTTCATTCAGTTTTCATGCCTTATTCGTTATCTCTTCTGTCTTTTCTTCCTCTACCTTCCTATCTTGCTGTCGTTCTTATGCGCTGGGTGTCCTGTGTGGGAACACACTATGTTCATAAATTTCCCGTTACAGCCCAAGCTATATAGTCCCTTCTCTTCGCTCTCTTCAGATCGCCTTTGTTATGGCTAGAGAGTCTTAAATCATCTAATTAACAACAATCTGTAATTCATTTTCCATCTCTATTTTAACTCAAGACTAATTGCATCTGTGCTAAAGTTTTATGCAGTTTGCATTGAATAAATTACAAAAAAACCTTTAAGCATGTTGAATTACGTTTTGTTCAAAGGAAGCTATGGTCAAAAGTAATACAGCTTGAAAATTGTGAATTTTCTCAACTTTTTTTCGCAAATAATGTTATATTCTTGTCTATGGGTGTTTCTTACGACAGTGTGCTGTCCACATTGAAAGTTAGAAAAGGGTATAACGTTTTATCAAGCTGTTGAGCAATGAAATTTGCGCTAAACAGTGATGTGATATGGTTTCTGTAAGCAAGTTGGAAGTGCATCTGTTGTGACAGGGAGAGTACTCTTTTTATGTGGTTTTGTGTTTGTGTTGACTGTTCCATCGTTTTTTTCGTAAAGATCGTGTTTTATTGTTTATTGTGCTTCCTTTCATACTTAGTCCTTTGTGTTTCGTGGTAGTTTCTTACTTGATAAGCTTTATATTTTCTTTGGTCTGTATAAAATTTATTAGTACCTACTAAGATATTTTCGATCTAGGACTAATTTGTTAATTTGTTATGGCTTTATTACGGCTCATCTCTTCTTAGACTGTTTCCATCGTTCCATCATGTAAAGTGGATATTTTTTTCTTTACGTCGTGTCAGCTGCTTAGTGTGATTTCATTCGACAGCTAAGTTAATCTCTGCCTGCAACCAACTGTGTTCATTTTTTATCGTCTCAGCCTGAGGACAAGATGGCCCAAAATACTTTGACTGGTTGATTATTTTGCAATAGTTTCATGAGCCGAGGTCATTAGATGGTTTCTGTTTAATGTAAGCATCTGAAATTAAATGAAGTTTGGAAATGAGAACAGTAACGAGCTCAGCAGACTTTGGACTACCTAATATTAATTACCAAAGAGTTTCCAGGCTGCTGCTACCTAAGTTACTTATTTGTTCTTAGGTCTCGCATAGTTTTTAAAGCTTAGTGTAAAGAGTACAGCTAGTATGCAAATACTTTCTTTCATCTTCTAAGAGAAACTCTCCAGC
>JACJUY010000993.1:59979-123826 GCA_014220935.1 Platorchestia sp. MABIK | reverse complement strand
CCCGGGGGGGGGGGGGATCTAGTGTCCGTATCGCCATAAAAGTTTAGTACCAAATAGTCCACCCCCTAAGGGTCCTTTTTCAACAAAAACATGAAAAATGCTCATCGGACCGACGGGGGCCTGGCAGGGGCCTCGGAGGACCCCCTTAAATCCATCATGCTGTAATTCCATGAAAAATATTGATAGGCACTTGCACCCCAGGATCACAAGTTTTGGGCAGTACTTTTGGAAAGGTAGGAAAGTGAAAATACGTGATGAAAGGGTTCACTTAAGTTTTGCGTACGAAGAAATACTCAGCATATTGCGTGCAAATTTAGTATTCGACTGCATCGAGTGAAAAATTTCGTATTATCTGGAATACCAATAAAATGATCATTTAACGAAATAATATATTTCACAGTCATTCTGAAACATTAGTTCAATTAACCCTTAGTGGAGTTCCGTATCCGTACGTACGTAGGAAACCACCAGTAAGAGCAATCGAATCAATGTAAGTCTCAGATCATAGGAAGTTTGCTCTTCTATTCTATTACTTAGATTACATTAGATGTCATGTCAGTTTAAGTTCCATAACCGCTAACAAAAAAGAGTTTCGGAGAGAGGAAGCAGGGCGGCGCAATGCATTTGGTATAGAGAGAAGGGAACGCGGAATCTATGCAGAAGGGGCACAGAAACAGTAAGGTGAGAAAGAAGTTTATGAAACAAGACAAAAGTTGAAGAAGAAAGTAGGAGGTGCTGAAAAAGAGGACAGCAGTGAACCGAAAAAAGGTGGTCCTTAACATAACAAAAACCATTTATTTCAACAGAAAGAAGGCCCAGGCCCTCACACATTTCTGCTCGTAGCTAGGGCCCTCACACATTTCCCCCTGGGAGCACAAATCCCCGAAGATACTATTCTATTACTATTGTTCTATTGATTATTTGCATTTCTAATGTCTCCTTGTTATGTTGCTATTATTTTACTTTTAATATTATTATTATAACGTTCAGAGTGAACCACTTCTTCCACTACTTCCCAGAGAAACACAACTTTTGTATTTAAGGGAATTAGCGTTCTCAGAAGGAAGATGTGAGGCCTCGAACTGAAAGATAGGTGGGCTTTCTTTTGTTGAGACTGCAGAATAGTTTTTATTGTTTTGTTTTGTTTCAGACCCTCTCTTTCGGTTCACTGCTGCCCTGCTTTTCAGCGCCAATCATTTCCTTTTTCAATTTTCATCTTGTTTCACAAACTTCTTTCTCAACTTGCTGCTTCTACGTGCTCAGGATCTTGTGTGGGAACATAACTTGTGCAAAGATTCATGGTTCCTTTAATTCCATTCTGAATGGTGCCTTGATCCTTATTCTTTTTCATAGCACAAGATAGACAACTAACCTAAGGCTATTGCCAATCCTATGACTCCTAACTATATTCTATTCTAGCCCAAACAAACATCGGCATCTACGGATGCTTTATTTCCAATTGAAGCATGATACATCTCACCTTTTACATTGGTTTTTCAAATGCCTTATAACTAACACCAGGACGCCATGACGCTGTCCCCCCGTCAAAGACCGGTACCCATTTCAGACACCTGGGTAGAGTGGGGTATTGTGCTTAGAATTTTTACTCCTATACCCAACAGAGAAAATCGCCACCAGCGCCGAGACTCGAACCCTCGTTTCCCGCATGGAGTCAGGTTCGAAAGCCACACGGCTATGACGAGCACCCTAACCTAAACATCAGTTTTCTATTACTTGTCGGTCAGAGCGCAAGCTAAAAGTTGAACTTTAAGATTTTCAAAACAATTATTAAAATTACTCGATGCAACTGTGGTGGGTCTCCACTGACAATGGTTTATCCATGTTCAATGACAATATACATTTGAACTGAAGGAAATACCTCATAAAAAGCTGTGTCTATGCTACAATGAAGTTTTTCTATCATTTTTTTCTTGTGGCAAATCAAAGCAGTTACTTCGCGTACCCCCATGCTACTGACGTATTACTCCAACGTGAGTACATTCGACTGTTCACGTTGAAAAAATGCATAAGCTAGAGTGCCCGGGCCGTCAATAAGACGACTTTTGCAAGGTTCTGTGATATTCAATGAGACACAAGTGTCATTTTATTGTTTTAGAATGAACAGAAGCAGCGTATTTCAGATCACGCATCCTAGTAAACCCCGACTATCTGTTTTTTATAAGTGCAACTGAGGGACGCATGGACAGGCGTAGCTCTCAAATTTTATCTCAGATAAAATCCGTACATTGTAGATTGATAATTTATCAATCATTCTAATTATCAATGAGATACATAATAATGTAGTTTTTTTTTTAATATTTTTAACTTTTTTATTCAAAGTTTCCAAATGCAGGGGAACTTATCGACAACTTCAATATTCAGTTGAAAATCAGGAAAAACTACTTATATGACTAGAAATTCTTATAAATATCTCAGAGAATTCTTCAGAAATTCTGTTAGGAAAGATCTAAATCGGCCAGTTAAATTTCAGGTTTTTCCTAGGATGAATCAAACTGAGAATAACTTTGAAACTTGGTTTTCCAATTTTTGAGTCATTTCTAGTGACATGTTTCTACATTTCTGACTTGTTCATTTAGCGAAATATTTTCCAGAAAAGCGTAAGGGTTTAATACCCTTACGATATTTTTTCACATTTCCATTCAATGGTTTCAAAAGCAATGAAATTTTTAAACAACTTTAATACTCAGTTGTAAATCAGGAAAGACTACTTATTGGACTAAAAATTTTTAGATATATATCATAAATTTTTTATGATACTGTTAGAAAAAAGATCTAAATCTGCAAGTTGAATTTCTGATTTTCCCTTGTGCGAATCAAGCTAAAAATAACTTTAAGATCGCATTTTACAATTCTTAAGTAATTTCTGGTGAGAAATCAGAAAACTTCTAATATTTTTTTCGTACAAATTTTTTAAAAAACGTAAGGGTACATCCTTACAATATTTTCTCCCTTTTTCATTCCATGTTTAGATAAGCAATGAAATTTTTTGACGACTTCGATACTCGGTTGTAAATCAGAAAAAACTACTTATTCGACCAGAAATTCTTATACATATGAATTTCTCGTAAAATTCTTATGAAATTCAGTTCGGGAAAGGTTTAAATCCGCAAGTGGAATTTCGGGTTTTTCCTAGAGCGAATCAGGTTTTTGAAAGGCATTACGGGAAAATTATTTCTCCTTCGTAATTTTACTTGTTCACTGTGTTTCATAACTAAACTTCCTTTTTTATTTGTATTGCGAAGATTCTGATTTTTTCAATCACCCTAGGAGTACAATAGCAGGTTATATACTACAAAATTTAACAGGCAAGATGTTGAGGACAGAACACAGTGCGGCATAGAAACAGCGAGTTAAAAATGATGAAAGTATTTTTAATTTTTTATCATTCAATTATTTTTTCAAATCATAACAAAGGGAAAGTTCACTTTTCTTTTGTATTATTAAATAAAATTGAATTAGATGAGATTTTAAACTAGTTTAAGCCTCCCCCACCACAACACGGGAGTTCCAAAGAGAAAAAAGACCAAGGCACACTCTTCAGTATGGAATTAAGAGAACGTGGAATCTACGCTCAAAGTGTGTTCCCAAGAAGATCCCCTGCGCGTAGAAACCAAATGGAGAAGTCGGTTTTTGAAACGAGATAAAACTTGAATATGAAAATCATTCGTGCTGAAAATCCAAACAGCAGTATTTCAAAAAAAGATGACCTGCAAAGCGAAAACTATTCTTTTTCAAACAAAAAAGGCTGAGGACTTTTGTGAAAGCATTGAGAATAACTTCAAGTTTTGAACGTCACACGTTCCCCTATGAAGAGCTCAATCCTATCGATACGAAAGTTGTTCTGGGGATGCAACCCACGGGCCCAATTTTTTCCTTCACCAGCTGTAGAAATAATTCTACAAAGTCAATGAACTCACGAGGAAACATTCTTCCTCTGATATACTTTCGCAAGAACTTTGAGGCACGCGTGAGAGCAAAGATAGCACTCGACTCGTGCACCGCCAAGCAAATACATGCATCAGCGCCCTGTCTCGCGACACGAGACTCAACTCAACCCCCTCTGAGCCACCACTGGCCGACCTCTGTGAACCTCTCTCCGTTTTGCGGACACTGCGACAGTCCTGTGGCTTCCCCAACGCGCCAAATTAAAGAGTAAACTGTGTCCGGTGTTTAGCAGCTGTTGTAGTCTGATGAATATGCTGGATTTTTTATTTATACATATTTTATCAAAATGTGTGTGCCTACACGGTTTAAAATATTCCTGCGTAATTATGAGGAAAAAATATTACTTGCTACCTCTCAGCAGTAATGATTTTTTTTTATTTTAGCATGTAATAATTCAGCGTAAAATATGATCATAGAACAAATTCAGTAACAGAAAGTTAAGCAAGTTGAAGATTCATGAAATCTCATCACCTGATGTGTTGATGATAGAATTGAAAATCCAATGACTAGACAGTTGTAATAGCTCATATTTAATATCAAAATGGTTCGGGCGGAATCCAAAGTTCCGTGGCCTTATTCATCTCTGTGCTGAAAGATGAAGAATCCCATATTCCACTGAGCCCACTGAGAACAGTGTAAGAAAAACACGTCTCCGACAGGACAGGTCCAATATAGTACGTTTAATTGAAATATTTCATGGCTAAATGAGTTGATGTTTAGAGCTTTTTTATTCAATGCTAAGTCCCAAGTATTGAGAACCCTAAACTTGGAGCTAGTGAACATCTAAGCATCAAAGAAAATAAAATTCGAGCATTTTCACTATCGCTTGACGCGGTAACTTAAAATTCAAAAGCTAGTTAAACATGGAAAGCAATCAGGGACTCGTGCCGCATTTTTGTTCTCGTTTTCAAGGTAAAAATAGGTCAAAATGGGTTAGGTTAAGTTTGCATATGTTAGGTTAGGTTAGTTCGGGTCAAGTTCAGTGGTATAAAAGTAATTTAGTGTACAACGTAAATAATTAAAAATGAAAGTTAAGCCGAACTAAAATATTTCGGCTAAGTTATGAGTAGTTTTAGGTATGATGAAGTTTGCGTTCGGTCCTCAGATATTGACACCGACCAAAATCCTTGATAAAGTGCAAAATGGAGCCGGGAATCATTTAGGGGTGATGATGATAATTGTTAGCTTGCTGACACAAGCATTATTTAAAAATTATGAACAAACTGTCATTGTATTTGAATTCTAAACTAAATGATTCTGAATAGCCTGCAAAGGTCCATAGTGTTCTTTCAGAATTTCATGCATCGACAGCAATTGATAGGGTGTCATCAAACTCCCATTGATTAATGGTAGCGATATACAGAGCACTATGTGAATTTCCCTCAGTGATAGGTAAAATACAAAGAGCGTCACTGTCATCTTTTCAAAAACAAGATTCAAGCAAAGCATTGACGACTTAATAGAACGTTATTAGTTTCCCGCGGCACATTTAAATAATTTACTGACCTCAATTTGATAATGTGTGCTTGCGAAAGAAATTTAACTATGCTTAAACATATTGATAAAGCCCATTGAAGAAATTTATCGAGCGATGTCTAGATTTTACTACTGAGCTTTATCTACTTTTTAAATAAAGCAATGGGAAGTTTCCTACAGCGGTATTACAGAGTTACGAAACGCTGGGATATGCTAACAACTACGCTGTCCAACATCTATTTAAAGCTACAATGGATCTATTATAGAGTTTTCGTTAATTAAATTTAGTACTTCCAAAAATCATGTACCCCGCATTATAGCTTCACTGTACAACACTACCCAAGATTCACGGCATTTCGCAGATTCACTCTGACGTTGTGAATGATTTAAAAGTTTTGAGTGTAGGTATTTTGTAGCTTCAATGATATTTACCAGATATCTATCTATTATTATGGCGAAAATTTACTTCATATTTCTCTTCTGTGATTTCTTCCCTCGTAAGAGGTTTTATAAAGCAGTGTTCGCGCTTTCATAGTTTAACTACAATACTATCGGAATTTTGATACCTCGCCAATACAGATTTATAGCTGCACCATCCAGTCTAGATTCCATCCTGCGCTATCATCAACTAACGAAATGTTTGAACGCCAATCGTGTTAGCAGAAATATAGAAATGCCGGAACAAATAGGGTGACCAGCACTTTGTTGAACAAACTTTAACACAAGGTGAGGACAATTGAAAGAAACACTTTTTCTTCAATAACCGTGAGGTCGAAAATGCTTGTGTAAGGAGTTATAAGGACTTGAAATATTGTATCTGGTTTTCTTAATGTTCTAGCCGAGTTTAGATAATTTATTTGTTTACATTTACCACTTTATTGACTGCAAAAAGTATCAATGAAGACCTAAATGGTAGAATTGTTGAAGTCTCTGTAAAGATTCGTGAAACTCCTGGTGGTTTCGATCGCGTCCGGCAGTCATTGCACGGGTGCTTGAATGTCTGCATCGCAATAGATGGGCATCATGCTGAACATGTTTTGTAAATACTTAACTGAATTTAAATTTCTGAGTCTTGTGGTCCGAATTATAAGGGCGATTTTTCTCTTTCTTGTGTTTGTAACGAAAATGCTTTCCTAACTTTAACAGTAACTCTTCATATCCCTGCCCACTCTCAAAGTTGGAATTTTTCTCTAATACAGTTCCAATTTCAAGTCCTTGTAACATTTTAATGAAACATTTTGATCGCACAGTAATTGAGCAAACTGTGTTTATTTGAACAGTCACAACCTCATATTAAAGCGTGCTCAACAAAATACCAGTCACCCTGTATTTTCCAAACGACATACGCGCAAATATATAACATCGCTTTGAAAAGAGAAACAGCACTATCATCAAACACTTAACGAATCACTATCAATAATTTACCAAAGTACTCTCATTTACCTAACCCAGAGTACTCATTTATTATTTCCCGGTCAAACCTTTCCCAAATCACAATGACAGGTCATCTGCAGCACGATCATCACTATTTTGCAGCGATGGGAACTATTTAGAACATCCAAGCAAGGTGATAGCACAGCCATGTATTATAAGAGACTTGTCATGGCTTTGCCTCAGTGGCAAAGATATATTTTATCACCATGGGAGGTTCAACTCATCGCTGTGGAGACCTTGCTGCAAAACCGTCAAGAGGTACATTAAATCACAAATAAAGTTTTTGTACATCGCAATCAAGAATTAAAAGTACTCCGACCTTAAATGTTTGACAGCATTGCTTGGGTTTCTTCACCCTATTAAACATTCGTAACAGCATAAAAAGGAGAAATTTTAAATGCATTTACGATTCATAGATTCACTAAAGCATATCATCACGCCGGAGCGCCGCATATGATCAATGAACGCCGGAGCACTGTTAGAATAATGATGAGGTAATGTTTAGGATACATCTAATTTTATCCTGTAGTGCAAAGAAAAGTGACTTGCTAGTTAGCCGTCAGAAAATTCTAATTCTCTCTGAAATTGAGCGCCAGGAAAGTTTGCAAAATCTACGGTGATTACTCCCAGGATTTAAGTTACTCGTTAAGCGGGACGAGAAATATCACGTAGCCAGGAACGTTCGTTCGCTTATCCAATTTAATATAAATTTTTTATTTGACGGCACAAACATGCAAATTTTGGCATTCAAATTCGTCTCTACATTACTCAATTATCTCTGTTCATTTATCTACGAAAAAATTACAGGCCATGTTTGAATTCACCTCTTTAACTTAGAGTTTTAAGTGAAATTATTTTGTAAGCTTTGAAATTAATTACACTAAAATGTTTAACGATAAAAACAGATGACGCGGTATTTTCAACTTAAGCTTAAATTGGACATTATCACGTGTATCGCATGTGGTGGCGCAACGTCTTGATGCAAACCCATTATTCAAAACTGGACACTGTTATTTGCAGCTACTGATGATAGCACAACTCAGTTGTCATCGTTACGTCGTCTCTTCGCTGCTCGGAGTAAGTAATCCTTCTCAAATCTCACTAAAAATCAAACAGAACTATTTTTGCGTAAATTCCCTCATTCACTGAACTTGCATTATGACCGTTTACATGCATTTGAAAACATACTCTCAAGTTCGCAAAGTGAGGAACTCCAATTGCTCAAAAATCATAACCATAACGAAAGAGTCAAGAGACAAGTTCTCAGTGCTCAAACTTCAGCGATTACCACTCTATATATTTAATTTACTCAGTGCATGAAACAGCTGCTGACTTAAGCTGTTAATTTGAAGCTGCTGACATGTTGAAGTGCAAAACTGTAATATAAGGAAAGCGCTAGATTTTTCGTTTAATCGAAAGGGACAAAATATAGTTTCTTGATATATAAACTTACACCTTGGCACTAACACCTATCAGGGGTACTATTATATTTATGAGAATTAGCGCTCCTAGGGAAAAATGTGATGTCACGATTTGTAGGTTAGGTGGGCCTTCTTTTTTTAAAATAGAATGTTTTTTTCCTTTAGTTACGGTACCTTTTTTTCGGTTCCCTACTGTCTCATTTTCTAACTACTTTCTTCAACTTTCTTGTTCATAAACTTACTCCCCAACTTACTGTGTCTATAGAAACACCCCTTTTGCATAGATTCCACACTATCTTAACTCCATACTAAATGGTGTCTCCATCTTCCCTCTCTTCGGAACACCTTTGTTGTAATAATGGAGATTGAAACCAACTTATAATCTAATCTAATTGACATTAACAGTACTATGTGAGATACATACATAGACTTGAATGTATAGTAGTTCTGGGAATGTAGAAGCTCCGTTGATTGTAAAGATCTTTTCACTGAAGAAAGATTAGGGAAAAGTTGGTGATATCTATGAAAAACGTGGAATCTATGCACAAAGTTTGTTCCAACACTTGGCACTCTGCTCAGAAACAGCATGTTATGAAGGAAGAGAGAAAAAAGGTGAAGAGGAATTAACAAATAAGCTGAGAAAACTGTCAGAGGTCAGGTAGACTCAAAACACAGAAATCCCGTAGTCCCATTTTTTAGCTGAGATAAAAAGAAAGAGAAAATTAAAACTGCAAACATAGTTACAATATTGATTCATTCAACTCATCGCCACCAATAATACTGCTAAATTTGACGAAGATGGCTCAGAGTGTCACAGCGGATGCCTTTCGTAAGTCACATGAAGCACTAACCCCTATCAACAATGTCAATACACTTTCTCCAGATATTCGGAAATCTTCCCTGTCTTACTGGAAAGGCACACAGACGTCCACAACACAATGCTCGCCTAAAGAACGCTTTTTCAGAGCATCTTGGCTTGGAATAATTTACTGTTTTCAAGACCGTAATTTTTCCCAAATGACAAAATTGCGATTACTCAACGACGCATCTCAGTACACAGCCGAGAGTAGGTGGTCTATAGGCAATGAGAGCTTGGCTATAAAATGAAGGTGTGTGGTACAGTAACTGGGTACGGTATAATGATTTTGCCTCCACCAATGGCCGACTCTGAACAGCACTCGCAGCTATCGAATGGAAATTTGAACCAACTTACGCCTTCTTAATAGGAAATATAACACCATAAGCTGTTAAAATTTACTAGCTCACAATAATTCCCCCAAATACAAATACCCCTCCTCAGGATGATAAGAGTAGTTTTTGCAAATGTTCAATTTAAAATTACTGCTTTCCAAATTCGAGGAATGATTCCCCAAAAATTGGTATAACCAAGCTGAACCTTCCGCATGCTAATCAATTTAGTTGAGCTCACGAGTAAATCTAGGACAGCATGGCTGCTGCTCGGTCATCGCGTAAGCGTGATAAGGCATCGCAGAACCAGGCCGGTGGATCTGGTCAGTCACTGCCTAAAGCTGGCGAGGTCTACACGTGCAGCGTCTGGAGAAGCTGCCTGGGCTACACTTCAGGGTGAGTATTGTATCTGGACTACCAGGTGCGTGGCGTGAGCAATCTTGGAGTAACCAGCAAAATGAGATGTTTACGCCTGTAACACACGCTAGCCTCAACGAGAGTGGTAAATATTCGAATTATTGAAAACTTTGATTTGACATACTATTTGTTTTATTTGTGGGTTTTTCAGAGGTTAGAGTGTGTGAAAATGTATTCAATTAACGAAAAATATAACAGAAAGCAAAGATGTAAATTGGTTGCGAAAAAATATTTACTCGTTTCAAAGGGAAACGTGGTGTGAAATTTCTAATTCATGATCAGGTTTTGATTCCTGACAATGCTGTATAAAAACTATCATGGTTAGAAATATATCAATGTTCCCTCGGTGTGCTGCATCTCTTTACTATACAATTCAAAATATTACTTATAAATATATTAACCCGAATGATTCGCCAACTTTGTCAAGTCTTGGACTTTGTCAACAAAATAACATAAGAAGCCTGGATCTCGATAAGAAAGAATGAAAATTTGTCAAAAATGTGTATGGGAGGGTTATCAAAACTTGCATAATCAGAACGAATGTAAGGACGTTAAAGAGCCCATGCGATATGTGTGATAAAAACATATACAAGGTAACCGGCACTTTGTTCGAATAACTTCAACATATGGTTGGGACTTTTGAAATAAGCACTTTTTACTCAAAAAATATGTGGCTGAAAATTTTTCAAATGAGTTAAAAGGACTTAAAATTTGAAATGTTTTGGAGAAAAATTCGTTCATAGAGAGTGCCAGCAAATGAAGTGTAGAAGTTAAGAAAACATTTTTCTAACGTAAATAAAAAAGAGAATAACAGCTTTAACTATTTAATCCACTAGAAACAAATTTTTAAATTAGGCTAGGTATTTATAGAAGATGTCCAACAAGACACCAATATATTGCGATAGGGCTGCACATTTCCTACGCCATATGCTATAAGCGCAAATCTGCTAAATCATCGTTGGTTCCGGCTCCATTGTCGTTCGTAATTTTGCCCCCGATATAATTTTCAATAAGGCCAACCTAATTTTTATCTGGAATGCAACCGAACACTTAGAATGCCCGATAAAAATTTACAGCCCTTGTAACTCTTTAACGAAGAGTTTTCAACCACACAGTTATTGAGTAAAAAGTATTTACTTCAACGGTCGAAACCTTATGTTAAAGTTTGTTCAATGAAGTGCCGGTCACCTTGTAAATGTTTTTCGGATGCAATCACCAAGGCAATAGTTTATTAGTAAAGACTTTCTCTAGTCTAGACAATCGGGAATCTAACGTGTCTTGTCTACACAGGCAGCCTTTTACTACCCAATGTACGTCGAAAAAAACCTGTGCAGAGTATCTTTCTTTGGATCAATTTGAAGTAAAATACTGGCTCAAATTTAGTCCAGCTGATTTGGGGTGGAGTTTCTGAAAATAACCGTACAATCACTCATTTTTCACCTCTCATACACCATTTTGTTGTCGAATTTAGAATGATTAAAATGTTTTCAAAAAGTTTAAATTATGGCAAATTTTAAAATTCTACCTTTATCTACATAACTTGTTATGAACACACATTACCAGCTAAAATTCAGCCTGAACTTCAACTCGCTTATTATAATATACGAACCATGGGATTAGTAGTGGTACGTGCTTTGACGTGGGCCTCCACTCACAACTTCAAAGTTGCGAACGATATGTTGGAAAATCGTATGAAAACTGTTTAAATTGAAATGCTGACACGTTATAAGATATTTACTATACACCTAAATCAATTAATCAATAATTGATAGTATCTATAGATGAAATTTATATAAGCGAAGTTTAAATAATCGAATGAGAAAATATCCAGTAACAAACATTTGACTGACTGACTCAGTCTGACTCAGGATCTCATTTGAGCTTACTGCTACTGAGGTTAGTCTGATGCAAATTTTAACCGAACTGAGCTTTAAAAATTCACAATACCCCCATCTTCAGTGCATCAAACTGTTCCTCAACATGTATTTAGGCTATGCAATTATATGAAGTAAAAACTTACTTTTCCATCTGAGCTAAATTGGAGAAAAAAGGACTGTTTCTCAAAGCATTTTATCGTGGGAAAGTTATTGAAGATCTTTTCACTCTCTAGAAAATAGCAGCTTCGTACGTATTCATTTTTTTTCTTATATGTTTGAACAAGCTTTCAGAGTAAAAGGTGGATCAATAAATTCAACGTTGATTGATAATAAGTTAATTTCAGCCTCCCTTACCACAACAAAGATGTTCAAAAAGAGAAAAGATGAAGGCACCATTTAGAATGGAGTTAAAGGAAAACGGAATCTACGCACAAGTTCAGTTCTTGCAGAGGATACCGTGCACATAGGAACAGTAAGTTAAATGGAAGGTTCGGAAACAAGATAGATGTTGAAAAAGTCAGAGATTCTGAAAACAGGACGGCAGTGAACAAAAAAAATGGTTCTCAAACAAATAGAAAATATTTTGTGTCAACAAAAATAAGGATCACCTCTAAGCTCGGGACCTCCAAGTTTCTTGATATGAGTGTAATAAATTCAACGGTTAATCTTATCTGTCAATAAAAATAAAGCACAACATTGTTTTTTGGAAATGATATATACAATGTGTATAGTCAGTAATTGTTGTATCTCGCAGTGAGCATTGGAAGACCGGCGCCGCCGGATGTCTTTTATTGCACTTGGGTTTCGCATGTCTCTGAGCCGGATAAGTCATAAAACGCCGGAACTGACCGACTGAAGTCCTTTATGGTGCATTGCCTCTGCCACGCTTTACAACTACCGGAAAGTCCTTGTTTGACTTCCGGGCACTGCTAGTTATAAGTAAGGTCTGTCACCGATAGAATCAGTAGATTATTAGGAGCCTTGCTGTGCTTTTACTTTCCCTTGCTCCGTAGAAGTTTACGGTTTCTGGTACTGTAGCTCCTACATTGGTAGTTTGCAGCTACCGCTGAAAATACATCAAGTTGTGTCGATAGTACGACACTACACTAATTCACACACGAAATAAAAGCCAGCAAGACTTTGAAACATGGATGTTAGTTGTTGAGAGATTTTTATGCAACCTAAAACTTCCTCAACAGCATAAACAATAATATCATTAGCTCTTGGCACGCGCCATATATATACACGAGACTTCGAATTCATTATGACTGGGGAAACGAAATAAGCTATATTCAATGCCGGTTTGATGTATCATTATAATTATTAAATTAGTTACTTCAAGACTTCATAGTCATGATAAAGGCCACCTAAAGAGAGCGGAGAGAAAAAGTCCATTTAGAATAGGCTGAAGAAAACGAAGAATTTATGCACAAGGCGTATATCCACACTGGATACTCTGCGCATAGAAGCAGCAAGTTCAGAAAGATTGATTAATTTGTAAATTGATTTCAGCCTCCATTACCACAACAAAGATGTTGAAAGTGAGAAAGGATAAAAGACCTACTAATTATAGTTATGGGAATGCGGAATCCATGCATAAGGTGTGTTCCTGCACAGGATCCTCTGTGCGTAAAAACACCAAGCTGAGGAGGGTTTTGAAACATGGTCAAAGTTGAAGAAGATAGTCAGAGGGGTTGAAAGATTCGATGTTAGTTTAAGCCTTCTGTACTGCAAAAAAGGTGTTCCAAAGAGAGGAGAGAGAAAGAACCATTTAGTATGGAGTTTAGGAAACGCGGAACTTATGCTCAAATTGCATTGAAACAGTTAAGTTGGGAGAAAAGTTCATGAAAGGAGATACAAGTTGAAGAAGAAAGCAGTAGGTGCTGAAAAACAGGACAGTGAACCGAAAAAAGATAGCCAATAACAACACAATAAATATCCTACTTCAACATAAAGAAGACCTACTCAGCTCTCAGCTTGGGACCTCACATTTTCATTTTAGGAGTGCTAAT
Source organism: Platorchestia sp. MABIK (assembly GCA_014220935.1). NCBI lineage: Eukaryota > Metazoa > Arthropoda > Malacostraca > Amphipoda > Talitridae > Platorchestia > Platorchestia sp. MABIK. The sequence goes on along the minus strand of JACJUY010000993.1, from coordinate 110,035 downwards.
TCCCATAGATACAATAGTTGTATCCCCCTGAATGGAAAGTTAGAAAGAAAGAGAAAAAACACGGAGAAGGTAATGCATGAAAGATATGAAAAGGAACGAAGCAAAGTGGGCACGAAAGATGAAAATCTCGAAAGCCTGTCTACACCTGAGGTAACCTAAACAGTATCTCTCCTGAAAGCACCAATCCGTACAGCATATGCTAGACAAACCCAACTCACCTGAACCTATTGCCTATCCTATGTTTCTTGAGGGGCGACCGTAAAAAAACTATTAGTTTTCACATAAAGGAAAGCCTATTTACTCTCCAGCTCTGAACCTCACATTTCTCCAAGGGAGCGCCAATTCCGTAGATATGATAATTGTATCACTCTGAGGGGTATTTGTTTTACAGTCGATCATCGAAATTATTCCTCATGAGCATCGTACTTAACACTTTGACTGCGGCAACTACATATTAAGTTTAACACCAAACTCAAATTTCAAGTCAATTGTAGGAAACTGTTTTGAAAATACCAAACATGAACTGGATCTTGCCTTCATTTAGCTTTGATTAAATATTTGTGAAAATGGAGTTTGTGACTACTGGTCGGTCAGCAGCATTATGAAAATTACCTCCGTGTACCACCAGTAGCGCACGTCGCAGTCAAAGTGTTAACATTCGTTGGCTTGTAACCTAACTACGATATCATGCAAGCCAAATTACTGACACAAGAATACATGTAATTCTATCACTTTAACCGCAACGTGTGCCTCCAGTGGCCACGGAGGGAATTTTATAATGCCGCTGACCGACCAGTAGTCACAAACGTAATTTTCCTAAATTCTTTACAGAAGCTAAATGAAGGCATGATCTAATTAATTTTTGATATTTTCAAGTTTCTTACAACATTTGACATTAAAGTTTTAATTGAATATTGAACTTCAGTTATACCTGCCGCAGTCAGTGTTAAAATTCGTTGACTAGTAACCTAACTATATCATGCAAGCCAAATTACTGACGTAAGAAGACTTGTGAATTTAATTAAATGTCCGCAGATGCATCCGATATCACTAGTCGCTGTGTGGTGCGTGGCGCTGGTGGCGCTGGCTACAGCGCGGTCATACGACGAGTGCGAGACTCTCCCGTCCACCATACACATCACGCAAGGTGTGTCGCTTAGTACTCACATTTATGAATAACTCATTTTGAATTGTTGCTCCGGTTGTATAAAGAATTGTTTATATCAGAGAGGGCTCCTGCAGATATCAGTGTTGATCGAGTGTGATGCGAAATTCAACCTCGTCGTGGCCCAATGCTTCATCCTTATTACATGACACTAAATTGAAAAAAATATTAGCTTCTTTGACTGGTAAAAATATCATTTGATCGACTCATGTAATTGGGTCCTGGAAACGCTCCGCCTGCCTTCCTAATTTCATTCTAATGAGAAGGAATACTTTAATTTCTATTTGAGAATAAGGTTTCGAGTAAAAGTGGAGGGGCTGAAAGAAAATATAAAATTAATTGAAACACATAGAAATTGTTTCTCTCTCTCTTTGAATGTACAAGACAGTGACATCATCGAGATTTAAAACAAAACCTCGTAGCTGTTTGAGGTGTTACGTCATGTCTGCGAAGGGGAGTACATTATAAATGAGGTCATGCATGGTAGATTTACCAGGCGGTGCGTCATAAACGTGTGCCGGAGAGCTGCGGTAAAATGTGCGACGTGACTCATAACGCTAAATGTTTGATGTTGATGTACGTTGATGTACGAGGTACTGCATGTGATACTGATAGGAATATTCTATTTGGTACATAGGGAAGTTCGACATAGGTGTAGAGGTTTACAGGCATATTAACGATCGCTTGTAAACTTGCAACGACTGTGGTGCGCGCAGAGGAGCACGATGATGGCGGACGGATGATCCGTCAGTGTGAGGAGGACGTGGTCGTCAGCAAGTGTGAGGGCTCCTGTCAATCCAAGGTGCAGCCCTCCGTCAACACCCTCTCTGGCTTCTATAAGGTACTTGTGGTGTGTCCTGTGTACATTATCCCTGCTTCCTGCGGGGTATGGAATGGGTCCTGGGAAAATTGTCTGTGGCTTCTACTAAAAAGTCAGTGTATGGCCTTCATTGTCCTGTGAGCATCTACTCCTGAAGAAAGTCAGCTTGGTGCTTGTGAACCCCTTCTACGATTCATATACTACTGTAAGATCAAATAAATAACTAGATGAAGTCATTGAAAAAAAGGTTTGCTAACAGTGAAATAACAAGTTCATTTGAGACACGTTCTTCAGATGTATTAGAAAATTCGACCGTTATTTTTAAGAATTACAAATTTTATCAGAATGAAGGTAAAGTGTTTCACAAGTTGTTTATTTTATCTCAGAATAATCACAAAATTTTTTTTTAAGTTTTGGCAAAAAATTTACTCATTTTCAACGGCCTTTGTGAGACTTTCCAGTAACTTGTTCTAAATGATGCCCTTTGTTTTGACAAGAAATGTGACGACGATTTTTTAGTTTTCGATCTTATGTGTTATTGATTGCAACTATGAAGGTGTACAATTCTAAAAAAGCGACTCTGAGGTGAAATAACATCAGGTGAATAGAATAGATCAAGTAAAGTTTCTTTCCCCAAAATGAATCTCCGTAGATTCTTCCAAGTAAAGATGAACAGGTATATTTGTTGAACATCGTTCTAATCATGAGGAACTCAAAAGCCAAGTTTTAAATTTTCTTTAGTTGACGAAGGCTTGAAAGTTGATGAACATTTCTGTGATATGTTCACTGCCTCCGCAGTTTTCAAGCACTGCAGAGAAAAATTGTTCCTAATCGACGGCTGTTCATAAGAAGGATTGTCTACCTCACGTGCAGGACTGCCGGTGCTGCCGAGAGACGACGCTTCGTCAGCGCGAGGTGGTGCTGAGCCGCTGCTACGACGCTGACGGTCTGCAGTTGTCGGGACCTAAATCTGCCATGAAAGTCAGCCTGCGCGAGCCGGCAGACTGCACCTGCTACAAGTGCGGCGACCCGACGCGTTAGTGAGAAGTGGTCTGTAGTGAAGGTACTTGAGCGACCTTGGCTGTCGATGATGCTCTGAACATTGGAATTAGTTTCCTGTAGTGTTGGTGAAGCGAGATGATTTTCTTGGAACACGAGGGTTTATTGCTTGTATTTTGATCCAATCAACACATGTAACAGTCAGAGCGTCAAGAGTAGTAAATGTAAACGTAAGGAATAGTTAATATATGATGAACAATGGCATAATTATCCAACCATAGCTGCTTTCAATTTAATTAGCTGCTGACAAGGAAGTAGCGTATCGTTAACGCAGAAAACAGCGGTACACTTCTCGTGCCAAGCATTCAAACTCGTTGGTGAAATACCAAAAACCAACACCTTAAATGGGACTAGAATGGAATTTGTTTTTCCAGGGCTTATGAGAACTGAACTGGGTAAACGTTAAAAAACTTTCCATGCATTTAATTTACCAGTTTTCCCCACCCATTATTCAAATATATGATTATATTTAGCTGTACGTGCGCATGAGATTTTAAAACAATTGCAATTTTACAGCTTAATAGTAAATTCAAGAGACGAAAATGGGAAGAACTTTGATTTGTGCGATACAGCGCACCCATTATTTCTGCAACTCGTGTTCTTACTATCCACAATTCTTGTACATGGAACTAGAATACTATACCATTCCTTTAACATTTCATTCCTTTTATTTTACGCCATTGCTTATTATAGTCACATGTTTGCTGCGTAATGTTTGTTAGGTTTCGCTTACTTCACGTTTTTCCTCTGCAATTAAATCACCTACTTGGATTCACTCATTACCCGAAGAACTATGCTCGCTGAACTGTACATTTAAGCACTTTGACCTCAGCAACTTCCTCGGTAAACGATGTAAAGCCTGTATTTGAACTCACTTGTGTGTATTTCATACTTAATTAGCATTTTGTAGTTGTGTAAGAAATGTATTAGCTCGTTAAATGTTATGTGTAAGTGAAGCATTTAAAATGAGGAACATGTTTTTACACGTACTGAATGTTATGGAAAACCGCTGTATGTCCAGAGACGCAAAGGTTCTTTTACAGTTCCAGTGAATTATGTTTATCTTTTAAGATGTTGGAAAGTGTTAACGGCGTTTTTAAGAGTTTCCAGTGCTTTGAAAAAATTGGCTTTTGGATGGATTTTGCAATCCAGAATGTATCAGCTGTGAAAGTTCCTAATTCAGGTTGTTTTTAATCGCTTTCTTAAGTAAAATCACTGAATTCTGAATGCTATTTCTTGTATGAGCATTTTAGGCCAACGAATATTTTGCAAAATTAATCCTTTCAAGAACCACATTCAAAATATTCCAGGTGTTCAAGACTCTAGATCAACAAAAACTAAAATACATTTGGGTAGTAATTGCTCTCCTATAGGTCTTTTAAACTCGGTCGTACGTCCCGTACTTAGCATAGTGAGTAGAGAGTGAGTGTCATTGTCGGTGTGTAGCTAGAATGTAACATTTCACGAGGACTTCGAGACTGCTGCAGTGTTTACATGTTGTTAGAGGCTATAGTTCACGTTGCTGGGCAGTCAAATGTAACTGAACCAACAAATACATGTGGCATTACAAATTGTCTCATTGTCACCTCCGAACAGAAATTTCCAGTAGTCTTCAATGACTTAAAATTAATGATTGAACAAGCCCTTAACAGCCATCGATCAGATATGCGCAAGTATGTAGGGAAATTTTCAGTAGATTAATAAGTTAGTCCTACTTACATCTGCATTTATAAATGAAATTAGATTTAATTTACAAAACGTCAATCTCAACGGCAAGAATAAGTCCCCAAAGCTCTAAAGCGAGAGGTTATGGCAAAACTAATGCAGTCATGACTGTGTTAATTACGGCGTGATTAATGAAAGTAATGAAGCAAACGGAACGATTTCAAAGGCTATGAACTATAAAATCTACTAACCGCGGTTTTGCAAAGCTCATTCTTTGTACGCAGACGCAGACAGACGATGGGCTTGGGCTAATTTTACACACAAATTTTAGCATCACTGAAGTCATTTTCAATTCAGCCATGAGACCATTAAGTACTAAGACTTGTAATCCAGCATATTTTTCATTTTAAGTAATTTTAAGTCTCAAGTTTAGCGAAAAAAGTCAAAAGTGTCATTTTTGAGAGAGAAACAGTAAGAGAGTTCTCCTAAAAAAAACAAGGAATCAGATTATGTGGTCAACTGAAGTCTAAAATTTGGTTTTCAATGTCGCAATCAGACTTTTAAAATGAAGAAAATGCTTTTCTAGTAGAAATCTGAGTGAACGCAACTGACGACGGTTACGATGTTGATCATCGATAATTTGCTACACATTTAGAAGGTGCTCAAATTGTGACGGAAGAGACTAGTGTGAAACAAATCTCAACATTTTTGAAGGAAATCTAGGGTCCACTTGCAGAGAACGTGCGAAGCAGACACCAAATATAGCAGTGTGGGAAACAGTCAAGTCGCCGTGAAGAGGAATGTCCTCACGTAAAAAATGCCACGATTGTTCTAATTATCGAAGATTTTCAAGAAATTGTTGAAAATCGTAAATTACATACATATTTGTTCTCGTGAATCTGTGGAGTAAATTATCTCGGTTTGCCATGAGCTACAATTGAAGGCGATACATTTTGAATTATTTTGACACCAAGATCCACTTACTGGCACGCTCCCAGAAGACCTTGCTATTTTTCTTCAACGAAGTATAAACGCACTGACCGTTTCCATGGATTATTAAAGGATCAATGTTTCATTTTCAGACGCATTTCATTTATTTGGATTTTTATATAGTATTTCCGTGCTGATCAGATTATGAGTTAGTTTAAGCCCACCTAACTACATCAAAGGTGTTCAATGGAGAGGAAGATGATGGCACCATTTAGAATGGAAGAAAACGTAGAATCTATGCACAAAGTGAGTTCCCACACAAGATCCCTTGCGTCTAGAAACAGTAAGTTAGGAAACAAGCTAATGAAACAAGATGAAAGTTGAAGGAAGTAACATATGCTAAAAAACAAAACAGTGAATCGAAAAAATGAACCTCAACAAAGTATAAACCTATTCTATTTCAACAAAAACAAAGTTAACTCTCAGCTCGGAACTTAGTAGTTTCCCCGTGGGAGTTTTAATTAGCACAGATATAGTAGTTGTATACTTCTCAGAGGTTTCAAAACTGATTATGAACAACTTGTACTTGATATTTTTTCGAATTTTATAACCAACTAGTTTGTTCTGGGACCATATTGAGTAAGTAAAATGATCTCTTGTAGATATGGTTCAAATCTAAAAGTAAATACGTTTGTAATTGGTCTTGGAAGGCTAAGTTTTATTCGAGCATACTCTTCGACTACTGAAAAGGGAACATCAGGCGAAAACTAGTAAACTCGTTTTTTTGCCGCAGAAGAAGATAAGGATTTGTTGATTATTATTATTATTATATAAGAAAGTTTTAGCCTCCCTTAACCACGACAAAGATGTTCCAAGAGAGAAAGGAAGAAGGCACTATTTAGTATGGAGTTGAGGGAACGCGGAATCTATGCATAAGGTGCACAGAAACAGTAAGCAAAGAAAGAAGTTCATGAAACAAGAAAAAGTTGAAGAAAGTAGTAGGAGCTGAAAAACAGGACAGCAGTGAACCGAAAAAAGATGGTCCGTAACAGAACAAAAACCTATTTTGTTTCAACAAAGAGGAAGCCTACCTTACCCTTAGCTCGGGCCCTCACGTAGTCCTCCTGGGAGCTCTAATTTCCATAGATACAACAGCTGTTTCCCCCTGAGGCCTCCTGAGGGGGGCAATTTGTTGAGAGCAAGTAGCATAACACTGAAAAGACTGAGTTAATTTTAAGAAAAAAAATAAAGAAAAATCTAATATGGTGGTTTTCCGACTAAACCACACGCTAAATCCATGGTAAGAGGAGCCGAACTACGAAAATGCACCTGTAGTAATTTTGCTGTCATTTAATGAATATTAATTGTAATTATATCAACAGGTTTGAGACTTTAGCCACAAGAAAGGCAGCCTCAAAGAGCGAAGAGGAGGGACTGTGTTGTATGGGTAGTAGATAATGACGGTATAGGCACAAGATTTGTTCCCACACAGGCTACCATGCACATAGAATCCGCAAGTTAGGAAGTAAGAGACGACAACGAAGCGTTAAGGCAAGAAAATTAAATTTATTCATCAAAAAAGGCAAGAAAACTAAAATAAAGTAAGATTGGGACGAAAGAAAAGAGTCAGTTCCGAAGGCCTATTTCCTGCTGAGGTAACTCAACAGTTTGAATAAAGAGGGACTAAATATCACGACAAAGCATAGTTTTACGCAGTTTTTACATCAGATGACAATCATTAAATAATTTATCCAAACGGGGGAAAAACGCTAATTTTTTTCAAAAGTGTACAGAAGTGTACGACAAAAGCATTGAAGTGCAATTGAATCCGGGTCGACATGTACAGAGATCTCAAGATGAACCCGAAGCGTGACAAAGCTCTCGGAAGACCTTCCCATGTATGTTCCGTGGCCTTTGGTTAGGTTTGAGGATATTTGCAATCTGTGATGAGGAGGATTACTCTATGTTGCAGGCGGTAAAAATCAGGTGAGAGCAACAAATCGGTAGTGCAGAATAAACTTGTATTAGAATGTTTTTTGCCAAAGGGCCGTTTCCGACAATCAAAGCGTGCCATAAACTATGTCCCGAAAAAGGTTTCCCCCACTTATTCTGTAAAGACTTTTATCTGTTGAATATTTTATTCGTAGTTAAGAAACGTTCATCGTATGTAAAAGTACCTGAAGTGAACGAATCATCTACGATAAACATTTGCTAGCTACTAATAAAAATTCGACAATTCAGTCTGTACACAGTGAATGGGTATACATTTTGTGGCACATGCTGGAAGCATATGTTGACCATAATTTTTTCAGGTCGTTAAATCGTATTCGTACCTCCTCTGAACCGGAAATATTGGATCATATACAACTCTTCTCCAGGACACATGGGCAGAGCAGTACACTTCGGGTCTACCAGTCGTCAGAGTCACCGCTAAACACTGTGCATCTACCGAAGCAAGTCGTTCCTTTGTTGAGGTTGGAAACACAGGCGAACCACAGAAACCATCCAACTCACTTCTAACAAACTTGCATTTTACTAACAAGCTAACTAACACTAACAAACTTGCATTTCATAAGCAAGCTAACTTACACTACTAAGCTTACTCTTCATAAATATTGGAATTCATTATTAAATCATTTCTAGAATATACTGGTATATCTCGCGCATTTACATTGTGCATGTACTATTTTTGGATCTTTTCCAGATTAGCCCCGCCACTAATGCAACACAAAAGTTCACCTACTTGTAACTTTTGAAATAATGCACCTATCGACTTCAAATTGATCTCAAAGGAAAGATTAAAGCATTCTTTTTTTTCGTACCGTTGACGGTACGGAAACGGTTTGTTGTAAACTCTCTTACATGAATTTCTGGATATACCTATCCGACCCGTGCGCCGTCATAACATATAAGTTCACCCACTTGTAACTTTTGAAATAATTCACCAATTTACTTCAAATTAATTTCAAACGAAAGAATGTTTCAATTTTTTGTTTTAATTGCAATTTGAAGCTGATAGGTGAATTGCTTCGAAATTTAACAGTGAATGAACTTATGTGTTGTATCGGTGGCGGGGCATATCTAGAAAAGATCCCTTTTTCTAAAATGAAGCATCGAATTTCGAGTTAACTAATTCATTGATCAGTCTAATGCGCACACCTTAGACACATTGTTGAACACCTTAGAATAGCGTTGGATGCCCTAGAAGTCACTGAACGTGTTCAGGCCCACAGGTAGTTGTACTCAAATTTGACCATTGTGCTAGACTTAAGCAACAATTTACTGCTGTATCGCTTGTGATAAATAAATGTTTTTAGATGTTTACATTGTTTAAATAAACAAGCCAACAATCACCAACAAGCTTGCGCTTCACTTTTAACTCCTGAGTCGTTCGCAATATATTTCCTATTCAAGAACGATAATGATTCATTACTAGATACTCATGCTTTGATCAGAGCTAAAAAACAGACAAGGTATAGCATGATCAAAAAAGCAGTCGGAACTCCAGAAGTAAATTGTAGCTATGAAACATGTGGATTATTATTTCATAGTTTAAGAAGCTTAAAAGTATTTTTAAAAAGGTGTTCACGGCTCGTTTAACGACTCACAAAACTTGAATTTTAGTCCCCAAGAAGACTTGATAAAATAATCCCTACATTATTAAATTGTTTATCTGTAATGGAATATTGGATACTTCATTTTCTCATTGCCAATGCTGTACATCGAGTAATTTTGTGTTCTTTTACGCTCTTCCGCCCCCAAAAGTCGAGGTCGGATAAGCGCGAGAGTTCCTTGTGTTCTCATTGAGCATCAGCTGCGAGTGCTGCCATAGCTAAAACTAAGCGCAGAGACTGGTGAAACCCAAGGACCAATTAAAACCAAAGTTGCTGACACTGAATCATTACGAAATGTACTAAACTTAAAGCTGGTTTTCTATACAATGGGGTATGCGAAATAGTTTCCCTTATTACTTATGTTGCCCATCAAAGAAGTTTTTTATGAAAAGCACAGAGAAAAAACGATTTTTATGGATAACTATACAAAAAGGATAACTGCCCGCGTATGATTGAGCGAAATTGGAAGCAGATTACTTAATCTGCCGAACTTCATTGAAATTAAATCAAATATAAATGCATCAAATTACTTAATCAAATATTTTTCAGCAAGCAAGAGACGGTGCATTGAATTTTAATTTTTTATTAAGTCTTAATAAGGATCATTTTTTCGATGGGAGTCAGCCATTCTACTTTTAAGACGCTTAAAAATTCTTTAGAGGAATAAAATCCGATAGCTTCACAAATACAAATGCAATATTAAAAGAAGTGTTGAAATTAACGAGTTATGAAAATTTAAGTTCCAGCTATTCTATCTGTTGGGAGCTTAAATGCAAATTAGTGACGTTGAGATTCATCGTGACTAACTAACCTTTTCTCAATACTTGATAGTCATTTACGACAGTGGTTCAATCTGCTTCGGTGTAGCGCTTTTTGTCTTTTCTTACTTCAATTCAACTTAGAATTTAGGAATTCAGGAGAATTCTCAAGTAGTGGTTCATTTATTTATAAGTTGTCAGTCATATTTTTGGATTTTAAACATCCAAGAAATTATATTTTTGACTTAACTAGCTCTTGACAGGGTTAATCTATTTTAAACGCCACGTATGGTTTGTCTATTTGTACAACTCGGATAGTTTGTCTATTAGTACACCTCGTATAACTTGTCTGTTAGTACACCTCGTATGGTTGGTCTATTAGTAGAACACTTATAGTTTGTCTATTAGTACTCCTCGTATGGTATGTTTGTCTAAGGACGTCTTATATTAAGAAATCTTTAAAAGCCAATATGCTGGCATGTTTCTCAAGTGTTAACTTTTTTTGGAAATAAATGGTTTTTCTTTCTTTTCTTTCTTTCTTTCATTTACGTAAATTTAGAAGGGATGTTTTTTCAGAAACTTTAAAAGTACTTCAGAAAAAGATTGTCAGCTCCTCGTGAAGAAATTGTAAGAGGAAGAAATGATTGTCAACTCCTAAAGAAAAAAAATTAGAGGAAGAAGTTAACGCCTAAGTTTCGAACGTTTTCGAAAAGAATACGTAGTTTCACTGACAATACAGCAGAAGGCTGCTCCTCAAGACAGAAAGTCGTTGGTTCTATCACACGTCTGCGTCGTACATTTGCGATTAGTATCAGCTCTACTTGAAGAAAATGGGTAGGCGAACTTATTGGGGTTAGATAAGTTCCGATTATAAGTTGGTTCAAACCTCCGTAATTAGAATGAGGTGTACCGAAGAGTGGAAGGAGAAGGCATCATTTAGTATGAAGTTAAGGTAACGCAAAATCTACGCACAAAGTTTGTTGCTGCACAAGATCCCATGCGCACAGTAACAGAAAATTGAGAAAAAAGGCTATGATACAAGATAAAAGTGGAAGAAAAAAGTCAAAGGGTCTGAAATTCAAGACAGCATCGAAGCTAAAAAAAAACGGTCCTTAATAGAACTAAAAACTTATTCTATTTCAGCGAATAAAAGGCCTACCTAACTTTTAACTTGGGACGCTTACATGTAGGATATAGATATATATAAATTGTATGCAACTACAGGATAGATATATGGAAATATACACGGATATATATATAGGATATACAGGAGAGGATAAAGAGGACTTCTACTCAGTGACCTTGCTTAGGTTGAGAGATGAAGTACGGAATAGCTTATAAAGCTCGTGTGCAATTGCAAGCAACCAGTGAATTATCCTTTTTTCTGCGGGGAAGCGGCTTACATGACTTTCTAGCTCTTATGACCCTACAGAAAACAGTTTCTAAACACAATTACAACGGGGATACCGCAATGGGTATCTGGACTGACTGAGCAAAGCGCAGTCCGCAAGAAACGCTACACGACCCACGTAGCCTTAGCTTTAACGGCTGTGATTTCCGGTGCCTGTTGCTCCGTACCGGTTTCTACGAACTCATTTCGTTTCACACCCGAGAAAATAATGCTGGTTAAAATATTACTTTGCGTAGATATTTGAACTTTTATGAGCATCTGGGTTTTCATTTTTGAAGCTTCAAAAATAACGGGAATGTTGGAAATATGTTTGAAGCACTTGAGTTAATTTTAGCCATTCAGGTGTTTTCGCACCAAGTCAAGCTTTGAGAGTAAGGTTAACGTTCAATTCCCGTATTTCTCAAAAAGTACGTTTTAAATTTTCTCAACTCTCCTTTCATTTTAGTATCCCCGTTTAAGGAAATCATTAATTTTCTCAATGATGGTTCTTGCATCTGTATCGGAGAGAAAAATCAAATGAAGAATAACTAGATTCTCTCCATAAGCTCACGTGTTGGGAAAGCTACAATTTTATCCTTTCGAGGCAGGGGCATAATCTTTCACCGTGTTGAGTCAAGAACTTCATCTCAACCCTTTCCTCGTTGACTTATTATAGAGAAAACTTACCATTTTAAGCGAAACTTTAATTCTTTTTCCCTTTATTTTCTATGCTGAACTCGTTCTCCTCTTAGATGGCTCTAAATCAACGTATCAGCTCGTCTGTGTAGCTATTTTGAGACATTACGTTTTGGAGAAGTTTGCTTATCGCACTCTGAAGAGAAACATTTGATTAAAATTAGTTAAGCCATCTAATGAGTAAAACACCATAAGCCTCTCTCTTCCACCCGTACGGCGCAAACGCAGCCCCATCAATTGGCCTTCTTGAAGTTTGTGAAGCAGAACATTATCTTTTTCGGCCAATTAGGAAGAGTAAAATCGAAGGACTTGAAGCCAAGATACATCCATCTGGTATAAATAGGAAGAAAATCCGTAGCTAAGATACATCTATCTGGAATAAATAAGAAGAGAATCCGTAGCTAAGATACATCTATCTCGTATAAATATGTTGAAAATCCGTATCTAGGAGACATGTATCTCGCATAAGTAAGATACGAGATGCAGAAGGACGTTGCGAGGGGAATAAGACGGGGGTTATTTGAGGTGGAGCAGGAACTGGATCGCTCCTTTGCGGATCGAAATGACTTACGTGAAATTCTTGATGCATACAAATAATATAAGAACTTTTGGTTCACATGCACAGTCCTTATAAAGTGATTTATTGTCTAGATAAGTCTCACCTTCGTTGATGCTAGAGCGTTGGTGCAGCTTTGGAGCAATGTTGGAGCAGTGTTGGCGCTGCGTTGGAGAAGAGTTGGAGCAGCATTGGAGTAAGACTGGAGCAGCGTTGGGGCAGGGTTGGAGTAGGGTTAGGGAGCGTCGGTGGGGTTCAGCTGGAGAGAAGAATGAATGCTCAATTAAGATTTGCAAGCACCCAGTCAGACGCCGGTCTATGTAGTCTTTGAGCCACACAAAAATAAAATAAACTGTTAGTGTAAGGAATTAAAAACTCAAAAATGCCCAAAGTAAATGATTAAATCGCAAAACCTAACAGGTATTGTTAGCCTGTGCTCATATAACTTCTGGAACTGAAAATTTTCTTTGGAAAAACTTTTCATTTATGAAAAATAGAAAAAACAGTAGTCCGGTCTATAGCTAATTAATAATACGTTTAGTAAGATTACACTTTTGATTCACAGGTGTATTGATTTTTCAAAGTGGTTCCTATTTACTATATTAAATCAAAGCTTATACGTAGTCGCTCCGCTCTAAAAATTAGACAGGAAGCACCCTGAGCTCAACTCTGAGCTAAACCTTCACACCAACCGATATCCTTCCCTTAATTTTCAATCACTACAGTTTACAGCAACTACATATTTACTAGCATTTATTCGTTGTATTTTGATTACGCTTAGAAATTTTATCAATTTAGTGCTTACTCTATAGTGATTTAGGGAGTAGATTGACCAACAGTTTTGCCAATCGATTTCAACAGCCTCATCTGATTGTTTCCCTTCTCATCAAAAAGAAAAATTTGACTGCGAAATGTATATCAAGTCTCACGTTTTGTGGAATAGCTACGCATGGCAAATAAATGCTCATAATTTGAAGTGAAAATAAAAAAAATAAAGTATTTCTTGTTAACATATTAGGTTGATACTTACTCCTTGTGGCAAGAGCACACCATACTGTTCACCGATGATTCTTCGGGAAAATTACTCTAAATGTATTACAATCCGACTGGATTAGAGAAATTTAAAAATTAAAGTACAAATGTTTTCCACCCACAAAACACGTACAGAATTACAAAGGATTACTTCAGCTCGATACGCAATTCTATTCTGCAGATTAACTGACTCTGCAAGGTGAAGACAAACACTTTCAAGCAAAAAAGTTTACTGCGACAGGATTGAAAATTGTGAACTTTGTTGAGAAAATAATTTTCACTTCAAGTTTAACAACAGTTGAGTTAGAACTTTTTGTAGATAGTTTTTGTTAAACATGTCATTTATAGCTACGACATTATTTTCACATCCACTTTTCAAGCGCTAAGAAACTTTCTCCAAGAACGAATCAAATCTGAATATTTCTTATTCTTTAAACTAGAAAATTGATCGAAAAACAATTTTACTCCTGTCAGATAGCCTTAATAACACCAGAACTCATATATATCTTTCTTTTGTACTAGTATAGCAATATTTAGGTATTACGTAACTGAAAAGAGTCCAGTCAAAATTATTTCAACAAATTGAAATACATATGCCTGAGATTATATATTTAAGCGTCGTCTCAACTACATGAACTAACCTAGCAACGCTATTAAATTTATTCACCTGTAATTATGAACTGCTTTGAAGAAAAGTGATGTTGATGATAAATTGAGGGGACAATATGGTGATTAATAAATAAATTTCAGGCAACTTTCTCCGCCGCTGTGCAAATTGTGCCAATAATTGTGATTATCACACCACCACACCACATCTTGCGATTTACTTCTATCACAGATATTTCCGGACCTTGCACAACAAAGAGTAAATTCCTATACTGCGGACGATTCTACTTGGTTACCTGAGCAGAAACCCTTCGAAGGATTGCGGGGTGGTGACATAGACAAAAATTTATTAACTGGAAACTTCGTTCAATTGTTCACTGAAGTTAAATAGGCTTCTTTTATTTTTAAACTTAACATTGAAAATCATTCGATCATTCTTTCGCAGAATCAAATACCACATTTCAGGTGAATGTTTTCTTGTGCACTTATACTACTATATATTTTTATACATTTTGAACGATTCAATTACATTCAGCTATAAGTATTTTGCACATTTTTTTACCTTTAGGAATATGTCATCAGCATTGAAAATTTGCTGTTTGATAGGGGCACAAAAAAGGTAAATTAATTTTGAACATGGGAGGACGATGAATATACAACACCTGAGAAAGAAACATTTAAATCGTCATAAACTAGACTGAGAGGTTACTAAACAATATTAATTAAGGTTAACTGTGAATTTCACTGGCAATTCACTTGCAGTGAAGTCATGCAAACGTCGTGCACAGACAAGGCAAATTATAAAAAAAAGGCATTTTCATTCGTGAAAATTTTCAGTTTTTTTTAAAATGTGTAAATATGGCATATATAAAGTTCAGTAAATCTTAGATTGAGACTCTATTTATGATGACTTAAAATTTCACTTCTGCTTTGTTTCGAAATTAAAGCTGATTTTTTACTTTAAAAGAATGTAATTTGGGCCAGGTTGGGTTTTCTTTTATTTTCACAAAGTAAATGAGTCTCATTATTCACATATTCACCAGTTCGGGACATGAGAAATAAAATTAGGACCACTAGCAGAACATAACGATGTGAAAAATACGCGACTCGAAAGGCTTTTGAGACAAGTGTTACTTTCAGGGTCACACGGTCGAGGTTTTGAGAAAAATATAAGCAATTTACTGTAAAAATCGTTATTACAATTCGCTGTGATCTAAATTAGACTTTCTTTTGGTTTTCAAGAATGACCTTTTTCTCTCATACGCTGGCAGCTGCTCGGACCGAAGACAGGCAATTCATGAATTGTTCATGTTGGTAACTGTAGTGATTTCAAAAATGTTTTAACTTATCTCATAGTTGGTAATCTCCGAATATAAAAACGTGGGTTTGCAGTCAAAGGAACTGCAGCTGTTTGGGAAAGTGATGGTGAAAGATACAGCCTTCTTTTCTTTCCACGACCTGAACAGTATTTCAAGTTTTAATTTCTCCAGTCAGATCGAAAGAGGTCAGATCGAAAAAGAAATGAAAACGTGAAAAATGAAAACGTGATAGAAAATGCTGAAGTTGATAATTCGCTACTCGAGGAGCGAATTATGAACTTCAGCGTTTCCTAAACTGATTCATTTTTGTTTCAAGTTGATGAATTGTTGTACGCATGGCAAGTTTTCACTTTCATGCCATGCAAAATTACTATTCTTTATTAATGGAATCTTTAATTTATTAATTATTAATGGGATCGAAATAAAGACATTCCAACACTGCATGCTGTATTTGTAACTTATGCAAAAAATTTCAATGTATACTTCAGCCCATTTAAATGAGGGTCTAGTTTCAATTTTTCTCCGTAAATTGACTGATTTATAAATAACAATTTAACATGGTTCATGCATTTGTTTGATGACACTCAAAATGGCGTTTCCCTGTCCCTGTAATGACACGGTTTTCAAGTCGACTCCACTGGACAGGAAGGTTCTTTTTGTTCTCATCACGACATCTTCAGTTTTTGTCCTGTGCTTTTTGTATCATAGCCGCATAGACCCCCGGCTTGTCGTATCCAATCTACATCGATGACAACTCAACTACACGAAATTAGTCAAGCATCTGTCACAAAATTTACCACAGAATATTTTGATGGTTTTATAGGCAGGAGATCAGTTGGGTAGCGGGAGATCTGATAGAGAAGATACGCTAAATTAAAAATGCTTCTTTAATTTTTTGATTTTGGACAGCTTTTAACTTGCTCTTTAGGCCACAATTTGTGATGATGAAGAGGATAAGGAGAGATACGAGTAGAGGTCTCTTCGATGTCGACGACAATGATTGAGTTTTCGATAACGTAAATCATACTGACTCTAAATTAACGTCATTTCTCAATCGGCCAAAATTGTAAACACTCATTCTACATGTACTTATGAACCAATTAATGGGAATTTTCTGGAACCTAAGGATGTTGTGAGGAAATTGTGAGAAATAGTCTCCAGATAAATGAAAAATTACCAAAATTGTTGAACATCACCTTCTATATTCCGCACCCGAATTATTCCAATCAATGTTTATAAAGTTTTGACTCGACGTTCTGCGAAGAGACAACTATATGGCGCATAAGTAACGCACCCTTTTAAAGAATTAATTATAAATAAACCATGAAAGGTATAACGATAGGGTTAATTGCAAACGATAGAGGAACTCTTAAAGTTTATTTACATGTCGTATCCTGTCTACAGATACCCAGTGTATATTGCGGTAATAAATCTTTAAAACTTACCTTCAAAAGGGTGCGTTACTTAATTATGCGCCATATCAGTGTCCATGAATTAAGCACTGCATTACCTGAAATATTTGATGTTCAAGATTTTATGGAATGAATTTGCGCATTGTTAATCCCATCCAAAATCCAGTGTAAAAATTTTTAAAGTGTGCCTCATGATTAATCTTGAGGGTAAATTTGAAACCAAATAAATAATTTTGATTGTACCTCAATTAAAAAAAAAATAAACACCAAGAATCATGTTTACATTAATATAGGTAATGTGATACATAATTTGGCATGCTATTGCTAGTTCTTAATTAAGTCTTCGTAATTTAGTCTATAATTCGAGAGCCACAATATAAATTACAGGTCATAATTTCCCCCTTAGGATTATTAGAATTATCTAAGGATTATTGGGATAATCTCAGGAAAATTTCTTATACCAGTGCTGAAATGAAAATATGTGCAACATGTTCTTAAAATTAGTGCCATCAGTTTTCAAAAAAATTCTAGTTTTCAAATTGAATAGAAACGACGAAATTAAAATAAAGTTATACTTTTTAAAAAAGTGGGCATTTGTCTGAGAAAACCTGACAATCTTCAATCCTGATAACTCATGTACTTTATCATTTCTATGCTTAAAAATGAAATTGATAATTCCTTGTTATTAATTAAATACACTACTGTTATATTGTATAACTAATTATTTATATGTATGATACTTGAAATTAAATTAAACAAAATTTGAAAATGAAATAATCGTACTCAATTCCGTAGACTATTTGATTTATCGAAAATTATTTTCATTTTTTTTCAGTATACAAGTATATTTAATGCATCAGTAATATCACATTTAATTAACCACTCGCACCTGGTTCCCCAATTCTCAGTTGTCATTTTATTCGTTTATTGCGCTGCTGCGCGGTTACCGCGACGGTGCCGTGTATTTATACTAACTCAGTCGAAAAAAAAGTACTCATCCGTCGACTGACGATTACTCATGCATTTTTTGGTTTTGTTTCAGGTACAATTAAGTTTTCTTACTTGACATTTAATTTTGTTGAATATATTGTTCTTTTCGTTTCTTAAACTCATTAGACTTGTTTCATTGGTCGATATAGCCTAAATTAAAACAAAACACATGAGAACTAGTCAGTTAGGGAGTGGGTCCACATTTTATATACACCCTGTAGATCCCTCTCGCCGTCTTTCAAGGAGTCACCGTCAAATTTTCATGCCGGAGGATGTTAGATTTTTTAGAGCCATTAATATGAGTTGTCTTTTTGTATCAGAAATTCTTGCTTCTCACATATGAATTCTAAAGTTTCCTGAACTGATAACCAAAATGATGACATGTCCCCAGAAATTTTAATTTAACCACACCAAAAGTTGGGTTCAATCATTCTGAAGGCGCCATTGTAGTGCGCCTACCACTGGAGGCTGTGAGAAAGTAGAAACGCAAAACTCAACCGCGCATCTCGCGCTTGATCTATACGCAGTTGTCAAATCGGTCATAATTAAAGAAATTTTTCTAGTTAAAGAAACACTATCTTCAGCTTGAAATTCGTCCCCTGTTAATTATAGCTCTAAAAACATCAACCTCTTTTAAGTTATAATTGTTGAACTTCGCATGAGGGTGGGTTGGGGTTTGAGTTCAATTAAAATGTAAGAGTAAAATGTAAAAATGAACTATTTAGTGGCCGTCCTTAAAAACAAAAAATTGGTAATTAAATTTAAAATATTTTCCATGTTCGTTGGCCCATGTTTCACGTTTTTCTTACCACATGGAACAAAATGTTAATTTATTTTTTGTTCAAAACAATTTTTTTAAAACAAAGGAAATCCGAAATTAACCTTATTTACTTATCTTGACTGCGTTGAAATTGATCTCAAATTCGGCACAGACAATAATACTGCGTCAGCACATGACACGAGGCAGGCATCACTGGTGTAATATTTGTCACTTAATCAAAATGGCAATTTAAACTTTCCTGAAAGAGTAAGTCTAAAAGCACTATTTGGTATGCTTTTCAGTACATAGATTGCCAAGTTTATGAACAAGTTTTTGAAATTGAAGTCTCATTGGGCAATCGCTTTTACTTTCATCATTATTTCAATATTTTATTCATTTTTACATGTATAGGTTTCATGGCATACCACGAGAATAAAATTTCGTACTTTTTTATTATTTATATGTGTCATTCCTTTTGATTTATAATGTACTAGTATTTTCTGAGTTATTAGCTGCCCATAAGCGTATAAATATAGCAGTACATACTATGTATGATATCCTTTTTTGCGTGGGTAGATCACGAAAACATCAATCAAAATAAAAACTCCGCTGCTGCCAGGTTGCACATATGCTCCCAAAGTGGACGATATTTCTCTCAGAATTTTATCGATCCGGGAGCTTTATCTGACTTTCACAGTTTTTTTTATCAAACAAAGAGGAGGAGAGTTGAGCTTGCTCCCCGCCTATCAATCAGAGTTATGCGATAACGCATGTAATAAATTTATTACCTCTGAATTTAATAATCGGTAGAAGTATATTTTGGCACCAGGGAACAATATCGTAAATTTAGTGTGGATATAAAATCATGCGCCTCATAATGTAGAGTATCATGTCAGATTAGATGAAAAACAAAAAGTTGTTTAGGAAGCACGGTTGGTATTTTCTATGTTATCCCATTCAATGATTAGGTAACGTTACAAGTGAAATTTCATTACTAATCACTGCGGTCTAAAGGTTGAGACGCACGCGCCTTTTACATGAAGAGTCGCCGGTTCGATTGCGTGCAACGCAAGCCCTGTGTTTCTTCCCGATGGTAAAGGGAGACATTAGCCATATTTCCCCACTCCATCATTGTGTCGGAAATGGATACCGGCTCGATCGGGGTAACAGTCATTGCGTTCTGGTGTTAATCCTAAAGCATTTGAAGAACCGATGAAGAAGATGTTGTTAGGCTTCATTGGAATAAGTATTCTTTTTTATCCGAACCATCTTTGTGTAATTATTTTTATGTTTTTTCAAAAATGGTAATAGAACAGTAAAGTGATAGCTTTAATCTTTTTAAAAAGGTATAGCTTCCTGGTTTGCTTGTTGTTACCATATTGAGAATCAGGGTGAAGCAATTTACACCCAGATTTTTTAAACTGTAAACTTGATGGATCAACTTGATCACGAAAATTAAAAATGAGATTTCTTATTTAGAGTGTGGGTTTGTAGTAATATTTTATAATACTAAAAAATCTGTGGATATATTAACGCCAAAAAATAAAACCCATAATCAGACAGTACATACTTGTTAACAAAAAAAGCACTCTTGGCGATGCAGAGCGCCGCTGATTTTTTTTTTGAGTTGAAAAAGAAATTAGAAAGCCAATCTTGGAATATTTTACTGACCTAATTTTTAGACAATGTCGCCTCATAAACCGGGAGGGGCTTCGAGCCCAAAGTACTTGTGAAGCACAACTTAAGGACCTAACTTTCATAACCTAGAAGTTCGCAATTGACGCTTTAATAAATGATTAGCTATTTTATTTATTCGTGTGCATCTAAATTCGAACGCATGCATGAGAGTCAGACTTTCTCCACAGGGTGACCAATAGTTTGGGCGTCAGAACTATTGCTTTGGAAAATTTGCTCTAATTTTTTGGGACGATGAAAACGGTTCAAATGTGACCTACAACCAGTGAGACTGGACAAAATTTCTCTGCAACGAAAGAGATTTTCTGTGAAGCGCCAGCAAGCCTCTCTAATACTAATACGACTACTGCTACAACCAGAGAAAAACGCGCACAAAGAACGTTCTAGGAAGCTAAACTTGAATGTAGGACTGGTCGATTTAGAGATACTGTTATCATCGAGATAATGAAAGCGTATTGCAGCTGCTGCTGCTCATTATCAGGGCAAGTTAACTTCTTTCACGCACTCTACTCCGCTCGTACAAAAAACGCCTGAAGCGCATTTAACATCGGCTGTCGTAACTTACTATCGTTCATTTGATAAGAACTTTGATAATCATCAGCTGAGAAGATCGCCCACAGCTAATCAAAGCTTTCGATAAGATCTCCAAACCTATATCAGGCGAAACTTACGAATTTTTTTCGTGTTTCCAGTCAATCAAAATGAATTTCCTTGGGGAGTGAAGTTGAAGGAAATTTACGTTCTCATGCAATTAAAGAGATAAAAATAACAACAATGGGTTAGCGTAGAGCGTAATAGGCAAGCGAGCTCGAGCAAGGCAAGTGAAACGGCCCCAATGATCGCGCGCCGCCGGAGGGGGACGGCGCCTGCGATGCATAGCGGTCGATAGCGCCCCGCCTTCTTGGCCGTTCCAGGCGCTCGCTCCGCCTCTCCAGACCTTCCAGTTCCAGGGCTTCGCCTTGTAGAGGCTTCCACTACACACCTCCCGCTCCGCCCTTTGATAACACGCTCTCGTAGAATTGGAGGAACGCTAAAATTCTTGTTCCTCTGGCAGTTCCATTCGAGACTCAGAACCAATAGCAGGAGGGAGAGTATTCAGCTCAAGTTGGGAGGAGGGACCCGCGATATCTGCTCAAACACGAGTATATTTACTCAGGGTTTGGACCAACCCAGCGCTTATTACAGTCCGTGAGTGCTACAAGTACTTTTGCTGATCACAGAATTAAACAAGACCAACTCAAACTCTGTACGCACACATATGATTAGGATAAGTGTTTGGTCATTCAATTTAGCGTACTCTCTCCTAGTGAACTGTGTGTGGAAGTGTTAGCCGTGCGACCTCAGATGACCTGTTGAGTTCCTGTGACAGAGACCAGGTGTCCCATCCTAGTCGGTGAAAAATTCCCGTGTCTTTCCTAGCTCCGACCTAGAGGCTAGCCAGAATTTCGTGTGCCAGTGCTACCCCAGCCTCTGTGTTAGAAGTGAAGTGCAAACCCTCCCTGAATATGTGAAGTTTTCAGTTCTATTTGCCGAGTGTTTCTTATTTATTTTTCTAACGTTCAGACGAAAATCGCCAAAATGCTGTCCCAAAAATTGTACAGTGATCCCATGACTCCCATGACCAGTGTCCCGCCGCCCGTGTCCCCCATGACGCAGCCTCATTACAATATGAATACCATGAACCCCATGATGATGAATGGCTATCAGCAACGGTTGCCTCCAAACATGGATTTTTCTTCGTCCATGAGCGGCATAGGAGGTATGGGCATGGGAGGCCAGTGCATGAGCCCGGGTATGGGGGGAATGGGCACATTTTCCCCAATGAACCCAGCCATGCCTCAGATGAACAGCATGAGCGGCTGCATGGCAGCAGGAATGAGTGGCATGAGTTCCATGAACCAAATGATGCCCTACGGCAGAGAGCTACCGGAGTCCGACAGTCCAGTTACAAACGCCCTGCAACGGGCAAGACAAGATAAAACCTACCGGCGTTCTTATACGCATGCCAAGCCCCCGTACTCTTACATATCTTTGATAACTATGTCCATCCAAAATGCCCCTAGTAAAATGGTAACGCTCGCTGAAATTTACCAGTTCATCATGGATTTGTTTCCTTACTACCGGCAGAATCAGCAAAGGTGGCAAAATTCCATCAGACATTCTCTCTCATTCAACGACTGTTTCATCAAGATCCCAAGAACTCCCGACAAGCCTGGAAAAGGTTCCTTTTGGTCTCTGCACCCAGAATCTGGAAACATGTTTGAAAACGGATGTTACCTGCGAAGGCAGAAGAGATTTAAAGCTGAGAAGAAAGAAAAGAAACCTCAAGTTGGATCTCTCCCGTCGCAGGCAATGCCGCATGCCCAGTCACCTGGAGTCGCTTCGAAAAACCATGATAATCCCGAAGAAGAAACTAAAACTCACGACGTCAACATGACGTCCCCAGCAGCTGCAGCTGCCAATGGAGCTCATCCAAGTCATCTTCATCAGCACCCTCAGCCTCCTAACACAGACAACGTTACAAGTAGCATGAGTCAACTTTTAGAAGCAGCCACCAAGTTAGAGCCCTCTGAAAACCCATACCATTCCATTCCTCCTGCTGCAACGCCTGTTACGGACAAATATGCTTCTTGTGATAAGTATAACCAAGTTGACAAATATAACCAGCTCCAGGACAAGTATCAGCTCCATGATAAGTACCCAATCAGCGACAAATACCAACCACTAACCGACAAGTATGGACAAGAAAAGTATACTGATCACAACGGGCACTCCCTGCATCACCAGATACAGCACGACATAAGTCCATCGTTGCATCCTTCGCTGCTTTATCCCAAAGACTACCCGAACGGACACGCCAAAGACTACGGAAATTATTTGAAGGAATACAACTTGAAAGACTACCACCCATCCGTCCATCCTTTTAGCATAACGTCGATCATCGCGCCCCACGAAACCAAAGACTACAACGGAGTTTACAACTCGTTGAGTCCACTACCTCCGGTCTCCTCAGCAGCTGCGTCCCACCACCATATGGCACCGGATCAGCATTATTATACTCCTCTCTACCACAATACCACCCCGGCTCTTTGATAATTAGTCATTAACTATTTATCTTGTAATTGTCTTCTTCCCACTTTTCAAACTGTCCCGTGGCTAACCAATTTGTGTAGGTGTTTTCTGTTACATAGTAGTTTTAGTTCAAGCTTGTTCTTGTTAGGTTTCTTGTATTATTCAAACTGCAGTGTAATACTTTACTGCATAAGCATCAATTATTTCATAGGTGGTTGAGTGAATATTTTACATCATTAGCCATTTTAAAAGCAAATATAATTGGTGTTCATCATAATAATATCCCATGTAAGCATGCAGCACACATAGCAGCGAATGTGTAGAACAAATGTGTGCTAAGTATTTGGAATTCGAAATAAATTTTGAAAGTTTTGCATTTTTGTAGGCGATTTTGAAAGCCTAATTTTTATTTTAAGCAGTTTTGGGTAAACCGCTTCGCTATTTTTTTGGAGATATTTTTCTCCGTATTTTACTGATAAAAATCACTCGTATACGATACGCCGGAGAACTGAATACAAACGAACCATAGAGCGGCTATAAATCCATTGAAGTATTGCATTCTTAGAACTCGTAGGGGTTTTAATGAACTTAAGTATTGTCCTCCACCTTCTTATGCATCCATTTAGGCATCTTTTAACAAACGTAAAATTTTTACCTGGTAAAGGCCTAACTATGTTGAGATGTTCCTCACATTCGTTTATTTCTTTTACGTTCAAAGTCGACCGAAAGAAACTTGTAAATCGAAAATATGAGCCCCGACGGGCGCCAACTAGAAAAATTAATTTAGGAAATTTCACATTCATTCAAATGTTCATTTTTATTTGTGTATCTACATCAATATTTTCATGAGTTTTTACGAACAGCTCTGTTGTGGTTTGACATTAGTCGTTTTCCTGAAAAATGAATCTTAATTTGTAATTGAAATTTAGTCTCCCAGAGTACCGAGTTCTTTATAAGCAATGGAGCACAAGAAACATTTCAGTCGGGTTTATTCTTCAAAGAATACGTTAATGAAACACGTTCAGCTCAAATATGACCCTTCACCTTTAATGAGACTGACATATTTTTCGTTCAAAAATTTTTTATCGTTTGTTTCATTCTTTGTAGCATTTTACTCTGGGGATCTCACATTTCATTCTATTAGCGGCTATCTTGTGAGGCTCATTTTCAATCATTTAAATATACATTTTCGAACGGTATACCCTACAAGAAATTAACGTTCTCGGTGGCCCAGACGCTAATTCTGGCTTCCATAGTGGTTTAGTTTGAACCGCTTCACTACCCCTTGATTGTATCCATTCAAGTGTTTAAAAACTTGATGGTGTGGACAAGTGAATAGTTTGAAGCAGTTTAATCGGTGTTAGTTACCTAATAAATGCGTGAACAAATAACGGTAGAATAAAAATTAGGCTTTCTTTTTGTGATCTTGCGGAATTTTAGGAACTCAGGTGCTCGCCAGTCTGCCGTGAGCAGTACAATTCAGCTTAACTTTTTGTTAATTACTGAAGTAGCTGCCGGTGCCCTGCAGTTGTTTTTGGTGTTGTAGGATTGTTGGTTACAAAATTTCCTCCCAAAGCCCGAGGAGCTTCAGTGCGAGTGTTGTGCGAAGCATCATTGAGGTTTTGTTCTTAAAATTGTTTTGTGAGAATTTATGCTGAAATTGTGTAGGTAATTCATGTGGGTGTGATTGTTTTGTTTTCGGGTGGGCTTTGTGTATGTGGTATTAACATGTTCATCTTAGTTTTAAGTTTATTTAACGTGTATTTTTTTACTGGTAATATCGAGCGTTGACATGCAGGTTGCGTCACTGAGACAGAGGATCGCTTTCAATTAATTTTGGACAGTGCGAGAATTATTCTTTTGTGATTTATAGCCTGGCGTTTGTACGCTGGTTTGAGTGCAATCTGAAATGTTGCGTTACTTGCTACTTTATTTAATGTGACTTGTATTGCGTGAAAAGAAGCACCAGTGTGAACCATGAAACTCTTTGTATTTAACGTACAGTAAATGAAGCCATTCTGGTAATTTAAATTAATAGAGCAAAATGAAGACTAGATGCATTTAATAGTCTCTAGTTGAAATCAAAATTCTTATTTGAAAATAGAGCCTTCGAGATCTGAACACACTGCCGCCGTCGTGTCATTTAAAAGTAGGACAAACCCAACTTTTGGTCCACATCTTTCCTTTATTTTTGTTAGACTTGCAGTTGCAGAAAGTGAAGCTGAGCCTAGCTGGACAAGTTTCATCGTGATGACGTATGGTAAACTCGCTATATCAGTGAACAGTTTTATCAATCATTACATTTTTCTGATCTTAAAGGGAAACTCCTGATTTTGTAACCAATTCAAATATTACCGTCTCTGTCAATCAGATCAAATCTAAATATTTCATATGTCGCAGAAAGGGTAATAAGGTATTTCAACAGTTTCTTAAAATTTTGCAATATTTTTAATATTTGAGTTTTAAATTTCTTAAAATTCCTTACCATCACTCCACTCATTATTTTCAGTCATATCGATGGCGGACGCTGATTTCATCAATTTTTGTTGTATCTCTACTATCTCCGTTGCAGCGTGTTCATGTAATTCTAGTCGATTTTTCATTTTGCTCTTTAGTCTCGTTGTGTTTTAAATTTGTGAAACCCCTAAACTAATTTTGTTCAATTTTTGTAACATTCCAAATCATTGCTTTAAAAATAATAATTTGAGACTTCTTTCATTTCTTTTCTTTTCATCCAGTGTACGGAAAAGTCAAGTAGACAACGTTAGTTTTCTTGGCGTATGGCAAGAGTTGGTTTGCGATCTGCTCAGGATATCGACTCCCACGAATGCGGTCGGTTACCAGCGTCGGTTTAGTCGTTTGTCTAGGATAGGGGTCTCCAAACCATGGCCCGCGGGCCACATCCGGCCCGCCACATAATTTCATCCGGCCAGCCAAACAAATCCCTGTGTGGTGGCCTTGAAAAAATAGTTTTCGTACGACTGGCACCGCTGAAATTATTTTTTTCATTTTTTATTCCTTCGGACCGCATGAATGTGGGAAATATATACCGTGGCCCTCACATTGAAAAGTTTGGAGATCTCTGGGACTCTAGGAGCATAACTCCTTACGTGTTATAGATGCGTACGGGTCTATTGCATTTGTTGCAATTTGAAAACAAGACCCAGTTGCAAAAATTTCCAAAATCTCTCAATTTTGAAACGGTAACACGGATGGATGTGCGGAAGACGATTTTTATCAAGTAACGTACAGTTTACAGGAAGTAGAATGCGGCGGCGACATTCTAACTCGTATGGTTTCTGTCAGCAATGATGCAATTGTAATGGACGATATAGCACTAAATAGCCTTCAAAAGTTTTTTTTGCGTATTTAAAATTGAAAATAATTTACTTATTGCTTTCTCTTGTTTTTTGATTATAATTTTGGTTTGCTATTTTGGTGCTATAATCATCCAAAATCATTTTTGAACAAGTAATTTCTAACTAACTGGACAGCTTAGAAATTGCACAAAGATTTTGATAATTAAAATAAGCTAACGTTATGACAGACTTACGATTATAAAAGACTGTGTCATTGGAGATGGGAAAAAATTTTTGACAGTTCTTGAACGACCAAATCTTGTACTCATTACACTTTTTGTTCAAATCGCATAGGTTCTCATTAGTGTCCAAAGTTTTTAAGTTTAATTTCATTGCACACATTTTGATTTCAATATTGCTGTTCCTGTTTTCTAAGCGAGAATTCAAAATCACATTTCTGTCCAAAGAAACTTTTCACTGCGTTCAGTGTCTTTCCGACACATTTTACTACCGATTTAGGATCATGGAAATACTTATTCTGCTTGCTACATCATCATTTAATTATATTTTCTGTCCGTTCACAGTAATTAAATTTAAATCATGTTTGTTTCAATAAAAAACAATTGCTAAGAACCTGTAACTTTCTTGTGCGATCGGCCGAAGCCATGACAATGTTTTCGATACCGAGCTGTATAGGATATGTCGGTCTAGAGTTCATGGAATACATGTATATAATGGAGGCTTAATTGTACATAAGTAAGAGAGTAGTCATGCAACATTGATGTCGATATACGAGTGTAAAGGACTACGTTCTGCGAGACGTTATAGATGCGTAGAACTTACACTGTTTTATAGTGAATATAAAGGATGAAACAGTGCAGCATTCATGTCGAGTGACGCTCGGACGTTCACTAGTTCTTACGATGCTGCTTTTTTATTGTACTGTGTTCGACATGTATATTTTGTACTGTCTCCGTTGCAGTTGTTGTGTTTTAGCGTGCCGCGAGAAGGTTGAGGTTCGTTTCATGATATGTGTTTCTACTATGCTATTTTTAAGATTTATTTGCGTTGTGAGAGTAAATTGGACTTGTAAGTTGCGATTAGCTTTCATGAGTGGGCGCCATGTGGGTTTTGGAGGCAGAACCTGATTTTTTATGAAATTCGCGCTGCCTCATCTTTTCCGTTTGGGTAATTATTTACTTCCAAATTACATACCGTGAAATGGGCTCATTTTGCCTGATATTTGTTTCAAATTGAACAGAAGCAGAATTTTCTTAGCTTTGACTTATTAAAATATTGGTTCTCTGCAAGCGTGTAGTACCATAAAACTTTTCTGCTTCGTAATTTTTTCAAACTCACCGAATCTGTATTCAGTTTACATTCATATTATAGTGATATTTATCAAGTAAATTTAAAGAAATCTATGTACTGGAGACTGAAAGTTTTCAGAGCACTGAGTTGTGCGTGACTTTCGAAACTTGTGATGGAGCATAAACTGCGTGTCCAGTGCATTAGTAGCTGTAGCAGTAGGGCTCTCAACTGCAAACACAATTTCTCCCGTGGCAAGCCGATGTCGAAGTTTCAAACTTTTTCGTATAAAGTTTCACAGCGTATACGATGTGTGCAAGTAATTTTTTAACTTTGTGATGCGTTAATGTAGGTGAATTATTAAGGGCAAAATTTAAAGTAGGTGACTGTTTTCGGTGCTTTCCGGAATGCCGTTTTACAACGCAGTGAAATGTAATAGTACCTGCGTAAATTTTTCGACCTCTTGTTATCGCATACCTCGTATAGTATGAACACGGATGCGTGTGCGAACATATCACTTTTATTGCAATATTAACCCTGATCATTTTTGTGCGGAGTAACGGTTCTAAGTCTGCGAATAAAGCTTTCAATGCAAGCCCGGGCCCCTCTCGTATAATCCTAACATTATGGGGCGAGCCTCATCTGTTCCTTTCATGACTGCTTTTTGCCTCGGCTTCAATGGAGGCTCCAGTTGTGTGTTGTCTGTGTGGGATTTGCACCGTGGACCAGGCTCCATACATGCGTACAAACGCGCATGCGATCATAGAACCTCCAGACCTGCGCGATGGCGGATTGGGTATTCATGACATCGTGTTTTGGTCTGTGGTGCCTGGATTTTGATCCTGCTCTCTACGGTATTTTTGCTTTCATTTACAGCTGCTGCTTTGGATTATAAGTTCGCGTAAATTATAAACTGACGATTAGCAGATAAATTGTTTTCGACCGCTATTGCGCCGGCATTATTCTATTTTTGCTCATTTTTAGTCTTTTTTTAGTTAGAAAATAAAAATCAGTCAATTTCGAGTTCACTACTCGGAGGGTTGTTTCAAATAAATAAATTTGAAATAAATTATGCGCAAGTTGGACTTAGCGAGTTAGCTCTCCCATAACGGCAATTTTTATTCCTTCATTTGGAAAATTTTAAAACACTGAATTAGGTGAATTAGTAAAGCAGTTACTTGGGTTCGCTTTCATTCTAATATTATTTTCAAGTTCCTACTGATTCGATTTCCTGAAGTCCAACATTAATCGAAAACGTCGAGTATTTCACGAACCGCACTGCCTTCTCATAACGAAAGCTAAAAGCGTTATGGTACTGCAGAACGGCAAATAAAATTACATTTATTCCAATGGACGAACAAAGAACAAAGAGAACAAAATTTGTTGAGAGAACAAAGAGAACAAAATTAATGTAAGCTACTGGCCATGTGTTCAAGTTAAAATTAATTGAAGTAGCTGTATCACATTCAAAGGATAATTCAATAGCAGGTAAATATTTTTGAATAGCCCTAATTATCGAAGAGAAATTTGTTTGCCAGCACTATCCTTATAAAATCTATCGGTACTTTAATTTTACACTTTTTCCACAATTTTAAGTAGTACCTGCAAGGTCATCATGCACTAAATTTGCTTGAGCTATTCAAGCTGAAATTTAAGTCTTTGTGTTTCACAATTTTACTTATATTGTTTGATTTGTTTAGGTTTAAACTAAACTGTCTTAAACAATCTAATTTCTACTAAATTTGATCATGCATGCATATACCTAGGTAGTGCACCGAAAGTCATTTCCCCAATATTTCTTACGGTAAAAACACAATGTATTTCTATTGCTTCACGGCTGATTCCTTTGTTAGAAATTTGCTTGAAGAAAAATCGCTAACATTTAGTGCACATTTCTCAAGAATGGCTTTGACGCAAAAATATAATTCGAGTGTTGTTCAAAGTTACGTGAAACTGCAAGTGGCATAGAAGTTTAGCGTTGTGTGGTGGCTGCATCTCAAACCACGATTTATATTCATTTTGCAAAAATCTTTAGTGCTTGAATTGCTGCTGTTTATGAAGTTTTCAAGTTTCACGTGTGGTTTAGCATTAAAAGAAATGTCTAGGAATAATTTCATTTAGGGTGTTTCAGTTATTGCTTTAGTATTTGTACGAAACCGGCTTTTTTTCTGAAAGTTGCATGAAATTCGATGCTTCGTGTAAAGTATCACGCGTTAATGTGATATCAAAAGAATAAACAAGGAAGCACCTGAGAATACTAGAGGATGGATGTTTTTTTTTGGCTACATCATATTTTGTAATTGAAGAGAGGTTTCGCTTTGAGAGTAATTTCAGTTAAAAGTTAAGGGCGAGGCCCCAAAACGTTTATTTTAGTATTGACTACATGCAATTAAAAAAAATGTTGAGTGCTTCGGTTCTCTCCCCTAACTATTCATATCTTGTGATAATTTATTGTGGATGTTCCTGCGTCCCACGATAGACTGCGATAGACGTTGCCTTATTTCTTAACGGTGCATTTGTTCTCTATTTTCATCTGAAATGTCATCATTGTGCGTCGATAGTTCATCTAAGTTTTCAGCTTTCTCTTTTCTTTCAGTGAGATTTAAGCGTTAACAATGCCTACAAATTTATTTTGGTGTGAACTTCCTGATAAATTGTTTTAAAAGTGTTTCATTTTCAAGCTGGAAGAAGTAACGGTTTCATTTCATTTTCAAGCTGGAATTTACTCTAAACTTGTCTTTTGGTAATAATTTCATAGGTTCGATTGGTTGCCGTGTTGACATCCAGTATCTGATTTTATTTCGTACGGAGCTCTGATGTGAACAGGATTTGGTTCTTGTGAACAAGAAAACTTTAGGAATTTCTCACAAAAACTAATGTGGGGAAAATATCTGGGTGATCACCTAACAAAATTTCTTTCAAAAGTGGAAAATACTTTTTACCTTGCAAAAGTGAAGGGATTCTGGGCGGAAAATTTACAAATCCCGTGGTAATATTTTTTTCAAAGTTGCACATTTTTTAGGTTAAAACGACGTGTCGAACTGAATGCTATTTGCTATTCTGTTTCGACGAGTGTTTAGCCCAGCGAGTCCCGCAGGTCTGTCGAGAACAAGCTTCTTGAAATCCGAAGTCATGCGGAAGTGTCGTTTTGCTGTTCGGTCATTTTTACAACAGATGTTTGCAGATCTTCATCAGAATCAGCTTCCCCTCTGGAATCGATGTTTTCTTACTTCCATCTTTGCTAATTATTCCTTAATTCGACGATGTTCACTATACGCAAATTTCGTTATTTGTCAACTTAAGCTGTAGATAATTGTGTTCTATTTGTTTTTCAAAATCTTGAAAGTCTGTAAATTAAATCAGGAAAACATTCCAACGAAATGATATTCAAAATACGTTGGGCTTGACTCACACTAACGAAAAGCAAGTTGTTTTTTAATTTCTTTAGGCATAAAGCACTTTTCCTCACAATTCGGGCATAACGCAACAACTGAATATTTCTAGCATATTTTGTCGCTCTCGTCATGGCTAGAACCAGTTAACATCCTCCGCTACTTTCCAAAATGTGAGCTTGCATTTTTCGTTTGCATTTAAAGGATTCTACGTCCCAGAAGAGCCCTGCCGAGCAAACCTCGCCCCCACACCCGGGCCCCTCTCGAGCTTCCCGACATTTTCTCGTGGTCGCCCTGCAGGGGGACTCCGGTTGCCAGATTGGCCTTTTTCGAATAAAAGTTGACCATAACAATTACTCAGCACATGACAACCCAGCGAGGTAGCCAAATGCTGAATGATTTTATGACCAAATTGGGTTTAAAGGAAGACTGAATTTGAAAAATTACGCCTGGAAAAGCGAATCTGGTAACTCGGGAGGTGGTAACATGAGATAGCGCGGCGCGAGTGCGCATACATTAGGCAGCTGCGGAGCATTTTTGAACTCTCCTGTCGACAGAGCTGGCCTCCGTCTCGTCTGACTGGCGGTCGACCGGGCGGTGATTAGCTTTTGGTCAAAATGTATTCCTTGAATGCTTTTGAGGTCGATTGCAAATAAAAATGCTTTTGTGGTCGATTGCAAATAAAAATGCTTATGAGGTCGATACCAAATAAAATGCTTGTGAGGTCGTTCGCAAATAAAGACGATACGGGTGACCGGTATCCGTGACTTTCACCGGTAAACACGATGTGAGTTGTCTCCTGTATTAGAGTTTATTTTCTTCTCGTGTTATAATGGAAACTTGCTGCAGACGCTGCGCGAGAAGTTGGGTTTGTGTGGATGTCAATTTCGTTTGTACAAGTTGATCATTTCGCTCTCATAAGGATGCGCTTTTTCCATGAATTTTGTTTTACTACCGATAAAATGGGTTGGGGAGCCAACGCAAGACTCTCGCCTCCAACACAAATGGTGAATTTTTGGGAAAAATTTTTCTGCATATACTTGCTTCGCATTTTATTCGGCGTTTCTATGAAGCTATCATTTGATTTCAGTGTGACAAATTTTACTCTTACCTCTGTGTTAAAGGCACGTATGGGTGCATCAAGCATCTTAAGTTGACTGAATTAGGTGGCGTGTAGAAAAATTGCTGAAGCATTTTTTTTCTGGGCGGTCACTTTCTACGAATTTCGCATTCATGTCAAGTTATGCTGTGGCTGGAAAAATTTTCTGCGTTTTTATCATATTCTGAATTTCACTGAAGAATTTACTAGTTAATTTGTGACTATTTTGGTGGAAAGTTACTGTTCCATTTTAGTCACTTTTGGACAGTTTTGGTCAATATTTCTGAAGTAAAATTTCCTTTCCATAAAATGGTGAGTGCTCAATTCACGTTGACCTCACCAGGAGCCGGATGTCCAAAAAATTCACGTTGTCGTAACGGTTCAGCTAGCATCGTAAATAATTCTAAATCGACCAGGCAATGCCATGCTCGCTTTTTCCTGACCAAAATCCTACAGCTTAGCTTGCTCGTAAAGAATTTTCAAATTTTGTTTCAAAATGCTTAAAGTTTTGAATTTTGGCAAGAATAACGTAGCATAGCCAAGACGACTTAGAAGACCATACGTTGGCAGCTGCGTCCCTACGACAGCGCAAATTGCTGGAAAGTCGGACCTCAGGTCGATACGCTTCGCGCATCATTGGCCAGAACACGCAAGCCAAAGATGTGCGGGTGATGAAACTTTCTTGCGGGTCACATGTCCCTCTGCTACTCGTTACGTTTGACATATTTGATTGAAGGCTGAATTTGAAAATTTGGGCCAGAAAAAGCGAATCTGGTGACTCAACTCAATACTACATCTCGGGGAATATTGTAGGAAACGTGGAATGTTTTTGATTTCGACACCCAAAAAGACGCGCTACACAGGCGTTGTTTATCGGTCAATGATTAAAATGTTAATTTAAACTTAAACATTTCAATAGCTGTTTATTTTGGGACTTGTGCGGTTTGTGGTAGCATTCTGACTTTTGGTTTGATCTACAGCACAGACTTGTTTAAAAAAACTGAGCGAATAGAAGAACGAGAAGTGTAAGATTCCACAAATTGAGCCATGCGTTCCACGAACTGGCATTTACTTTTCTGATCAGTTTTTGCGACTCTGTTTTAAAGATGCGAGTCCCAATTCGGGGCTCGTTCGCCCGCATTTATATTGCCTGTACACAGCGAGTAGGAACAGACTGCCTGGAGTGACGTTTTGGGCACACTGGAAGTGTATCACGCGCATGTATGTAGAAATTTTTAGTAACGGCGATCGAATGTCCTGATCCTCTGGAGATAACGTATACTGGAAGCCATTGTATGTTCATGTATATTGCTCTTAGACAGATTTATATTTTTGTGGTGCGGTACATAGTATTACTATTGTTCGACGAGCCCATGCTATGTAAGACATGCTTATATAAGAATTGATGTCAAATGCTATAGTCTTGTACATATCGTTATTATGTATTTTTTGTTATCCGAATAAATTGTGGTTTCATGAAGAGTGGTTTCATTTCACTGTAACCCAAATACTGCACATAGGTAAATAATCATGTAATAAGAACCAGCAGGGATCTATTGGCACATTGACAGAACTATTCACTGGATCTAGAGCACAATTAATATCCTAGTATATTTATGATATTGTCGAGTAGACTCGAATCATCATTAGATTTTTTGAAAGTTTTCAGTGGACTTGAAACACAATCAGGATATTTTTTAACTATGTCCAGTGAATTTGAATGAAAATCAACATAGATGAATATTTGTGGAAGCGTCGAGTGAAATAAAGGGGCAATCGGCATATCTTTGATAGTATCCAGTGGACATGCAGCACAATCAGTATATCTATGGGAATTTTCAGTTGACTTGGATCACAATTGTCATATTTTTTGAAATTATCGAGAGGACGTGAAGCAGCGTGCGTTGAGTTGAAGCACCTTTCATTTCTGTTCCGTTTCTCGAGAAAATGGGCTGTGTTCGATGCTTCCAGTTACCGATGATAAAGCCCGAGTGTTTTTGACGGAAAGTAACACAGTAATGCCATACTAAATTCAAAACCGAGCAGAAGGTGTGATAGACCTTCTGCATGAAAGAGATGGTTGTGCCAACTTTCATGTCGTAGCATATGCCATGGCTAAATACCATCATCGTTTTCGCTGTAGCATCGCTTTAATGGCGTGTGGAACAATGGGTGGCACATGACTGTGCTTGGTCTTTCGTTTTCAGCCCAATTCATGGATTAAATGAAACATAAGATCAGTGCCAGGTTCTTCATGTTATTTATAAAATTGAGTGAACAATGACCAGTGGAAAAGTTTTACTAAATGACTGCTTGGGGATCTGTCAAAACAAATTCCCAGAAGTGTGTCATCTTTCATGTCGGCAAATAATTCTATAATGTTTAAATTTGTCGCTCAAAAAAGACAGGTGGTGCCCCCTTTAATCAGTAATGAAGGTCATGAATCAGATACGAGGCTAGCCGCCAGTTGTGAAGGTCATTCAAAAGATAACCATCCCTCATGAAGCTCACGCATACGACTGCCACTAGACTTTCCCTCGGTAATGAAGGCATGAAAATAAGAACTACGAATCGTTAGCATCCCATTTTCAACAGCTATGTAGAATTGATCGAGTTGGGTTGGAGTTACAATTTAAAAGTGAGTTCACAGATCAAACCTGGTGTGCGCAGCTTTGGCGGAAGTGGTGTTCTTGGAGTTCCTTCTTCGTTGCCAGCTCAATTTCAAGACATAAAACTTTTTGAAAACTGTATGGGAAAAGAAAAGCCAATGGAATTACTTAGGAATTCGTTTATGTTTGGTGATATGTCTGATTATGTACATTCAATGTCTTACAGAAAATAGATGATTTATTGAAATGTGTTTCGAATATTTTAGACTCTTATTCCTCAAGACATATTTCGAATTTTTCTTGATTGATGAACATGCTGAACTGCACGCGAGTTCAACATGGTAGAAAGAATTCAATGCCATGGGCACTAGAAAGAATAATTCAAAACTGAAAACAAATCAGAGCCATGATGCTTAAAAATCAAATTCTACATCGAATAACAATAAACCACGAGAAACACATCTAATGAAAAATAGCAAACAATACAGCCGTAATATCCACGTGAAATTAAGGATGTAATTCATAAAATGATATTCATCAAGGACGTTGTAGAACACAGATAGTAATTAAGCAGTAGGCCTAGTTCATTTTATCTGCACTGCAAAATAACAAAACTAGCAGAAAAACCAACGCTTTTAGTATATAAAAGGTCTAAAGTACTTAGAAACATGTAGTTTTGTGCCTCGCTTGCACTTAATTTGGAACCAATGACTAGACTCAGAGAACCCAGATGGAGCTCAAGTTTGCAGCATTTCAAGTGAAGGACATTTCAAGTGAAGGCCGCAGATGACGTGATGCAGTGTACTGTGTGTGGGCGTTGGTTGTGTCAACCGTTAGGACGTGAGTGGTTGTTGTGTCTAGTGTCATGTCGTAAACAGATGGTTGTGCCAATTGTCATGTTGTAAATGAAGTGGTTGTCATGAAAATTGTCATGTCGTAAACAAAGAGATGATTGTTCAACTTTCGTGTCTTAAAAAAAAGATGGTTGTGCCAACTGCCATGTCGGAACTAAGCTATGGTTTTACCAACTGTCATGTCGTAAACGAAACGATGGTTGTACCAACTGTCATGTCGTAAATAAAGAGATGGTTGTGGCAACTTTCATGTCGGAACAAAGCTATGGTTTTACCAACTGTCATGTCGTAAACGAAACGATGGTTGTACCAAATGTCATGTCGTGAATAAAGAGATGGTTGTGCCAACTTTCATGTCGTAAATAAAGAGATGTTTGTACCACCTACCATGTCATAAAATAAGCGCTGCATGGCTACATCAACTATCATGTTGTAATAAGAGCGACGTGCGTCATGTACACCATCGCAAACCGAATTCAGGTTGTGTTAATTACTTCGTCGTAAGCACAGAATGGCTGAGTAAACAATCATTTTTAAACAGACATTGTTTCCACCCTATACAATGACTAAATACCATCATCGTTCGTATCGCATCGTGCAGTGAACAAGGTGTTGTTTGCATCAACAACAATGTTGTAAACAGGTTTTCAACTTTAAAAAAGGTCAATCGTGAAAAGTTCGAATATTGCTCATTGGATTGATTTTTTCACCCATAAGTAATTCTACATAAGTTCTCATATACGGATTTAATGTAATGTACGGATGTAATGTAATCTAATGTTCTCATATACGGATTCCGTTAATGTAAAGTTTCTTAATAGCCTCTAAGCAGAACAAGTTTCTAGTTGTAGCTGTAAAAATATCACTATGAACAGAAGAAACTAATTCAGAAATAACTTGTTGCATCTGATATAATAACTCGTAGCATCTGGGAAGCCCAGAAAGTGCAAATTAATTGAACAAGTCACCGCTTATGTTGAACTTAGCCGATACTCATACATGGTACTCTCGCGAGAACCCCACACAAGACAGAAGGAAGATCCATCGTACACAGAACTGAGAGAACACACAATTATGCCGGGCACAACACGACCCTGTCACACCAATCGACCCAGAAATTCACGATCTGCGTGACATTCCCTCATCTCCAGCATTGCCAGGAGGGCGACCCTTCCTTCTTTCCTTGTTGGTCTCCGCTCTTCCGCCCTGCATGACGCTGTTTCGTGTGCGTCGGGTCTTGATTTCTGCTCCTTCTCCGTGACATCCATTTCGCCGAACCGAGCGTTGTTCAGATGAAGATCTTCGTCGTCGCTCAGCACTTG
The DNA here is from genome assembly GCA_014220935.1 of Platorchestia sp. MABIK. NCBI lineage: Eukaryota > Metazoa > Arthropoda > Malacostraca > Amphipoda > Talitridae > Platorchestia > Platorchestia sp. MABIK. The sequence continues at coordinate 72,613 of JACJUY010000993.1, read as the reverse complement.
AAGTGAAGAGATACTTTATAATATGTGGCATGCCGAAAACTGATCGAAAGCAGGGAGCTTTGTCCATTGCTAATACTTTTCAGTTCGTCGCATAGATAGGCACCTTAAACATAAGTTTTTCAGATCTCCATGTATAAATGCAGGTGACATGAATATCGTGCAAATGTGATGCATGGATTCGATATGAACTTGTTATGAAGATACAGCGCAGGTGCAGAATGCGTAGCTACAACCCAGATACGCGATGCCTACAGGTACAACACAGAGACACAATGCGTAGGTAGAATGCACATTTCCAACAAGTTGATTTTACATAGCTGCTATTTACATTTATTAAATTGATGAATTGTACACAAAGGATACAGGTTAGTACATTGAAAGCAAAACTCTCTGATAAATGTAGCAGATACACTTTTATAAGCACTGCTGTAGTACTCATACTTATTCGTCAATATGGTACAGATATAAACAAAACACAAGTAGGCACGAAGTATGGAAGCAATAATCATGGTAGCAAGAGGTAAACAGTGTATCAGCTTTGCATGTGCACAACATGTATAATTGCATCATGCAAAACCGTCGCTCACTAACACGTCGGAGTGGCTTTGTATTCCGCCACAATGTCACCACAGAAGAAAAATTATTACGCTTTTCTGAACAATAAGAAAAGGGAACAGATCTTCGTTCTATTAATTTCTAATTAGAGACGTTGCACAGCATCGAAAACATTCAGTCCCCATAGCTAGACTGGTGATACACTGGAGTGGACTGGTGACTGGTGGTATGACAACGGCGCTCTTGTTATGCGCCTCTTTATAAATTGTAGCTCGTCGTTCAGTGGAAGTTGTGAACTGTTCGTCGAGCGAAAACAATGGCTCCGAAACCTTTGGGTTCTGACTTCTTCAAAGAATTTTGCTCATGGAAAATCACAGCGAAGAGAAATTTTGGTCCAGAGATGACACTCGTCAACGAGCTCCAAGTTACAATCGCAGCAGTTTGCGTGTTTGTTTAATATGGTTCGGTTAAGATGAATGCAAGTAATTCTCTACACCAGCCCACGCAGCAGTTTGCGTGTTTGTTTAATATGGTTCAGTTGAGATGAATGCAAGTAATGCTCTACACCAGCCCACGCAGCAGTTTGCGTGTTTGTTTAGTATGGTTCGGTTGAGATAGATGCAAGTAATTCTCTACACCAGCCCACGCAGCGGTGTATAGATTCCATCCCACTACACAGAGTACGCGAAGTTCATAAAAGACGACAGTGGAATGTGAGATAGTGAAAAATACAATAAAAGATTTAAATTACATTCTAAGGTTATTACATCACTGTATTTTTGCGAACATCTATGAATTTATACATGATAATGAAATTTTGTCTCTAATTCAAGTCACATTAAAGAAAGTACAAGGACTGATATATCCACCGCACACAATCGGGCCATGGGCAGTTGTTGAAAGTACATAATAAATTAGTTTCTCGCTGCTAACGCGGCCAAAATAACCATTGTCTGGTCCTCTTGAGAAAAGCAAGCAAGTCAAAGTTTTTCTGTGTAGGGAAATGGAGCGTAACTACCTCTCGTTGTTCAAATAACTCTTAAATTAATTAGTGTACTGTGAAGTTGGGCGCGACTTATAAATTTAAGTCTGAAAATAGTTTTATAGAAAACTTACCCATGTATTTTGCGGAGTTGCAACGCGAACGACACAATGATTTTTGACTTTTTGGGCGAACCAAGCTCTCGTCAATTGAATTAATGTAAATTTAGCAGTTGCTTGTAAGAAGAGACCAACAAGAAGTGATTACCAATGCAACGAAGGGAAATAACATCTTTCGCCCAAAATGTGACGTCGAGAATGTATTTCGTACGAGACCAACTAGCGTATGAAACAGAATAAACTACAAAAAATGAGAATGTGTGAATGTGGCATTATACTTCACATGTGGCACAATACGGAATGCAGGATAGACGCATTCGTGAAAAAGGAGACGTTAGACCAGGTAGAGAAATTCATAACGTTCTGTTCTTGATTACGCTAGTAAGCCATCAATAAGCCTGAACATTGGATGGAAACTATCGGTCTCTCGCCAGGTTTCAAGCTGTTGCTGTTCCTCATCTAGGGACGAAACTAAGACATTCAGCGTCAGGATTCTGAACCTAAAAAAATATTCTCTCTGAGAGTACCACTGTGTGAGACTAAAACTCGTCAAACATCATTCTGCGGTCTTCACATTTACCGTACAAGTAACTTGAGTTTTATTTATGCAGCATTGTAACGCTAGTTTTAAGTAACATACAGTCAGAGCCATGCATTAACGAGATTGTGGTACTGAGTCTGTGCAGCAACACGACAGTGCAGCACTGTGTCGGTGCAGCAACAAGACAGTGCCGCACTGTGTCGGTGCAGCAACAAGACAGTGCAGCACTGAGCCTGTGCAGCAACGAGACAGTGCAGCACTGTGTCGGTGCAGCAACAAGACAGTGCAGCACTGTGTCGGTGCAGCAACAAGACAGTGCAGCACTGAGCCTGTGCAGCGACGAGACACTGCAGCACTGAGCCTGTGCAGCAACAAGACAGTGCAGCACTGTGTCAGTGCAGCAACAAGACAGTGCAGCACTTCTGTATAGCCCGCTAGAACGCATCTTCGACCAACATTAACCTGGGATAAAATGGCATGAATATTGCACAGACTTTAACTTGTCAATTGGTATTTAAATGAATGCAAAGCAATAATACTCGCGTATTCAAATTACGGCCACTACGATACTCATTTTCATTCAACGTAGATTCAAATTATGACCACATAAACACATCGTCATTCAGCGCTCGCTGACCTGCTGCTTCTGATGACCATTTGGCCGCACTTGGAAGATAAATTCACCCGCTACAGATGTTCACTTGAAAGAGTAAGATTTGTTATCTTAAACATGCGAGATGAGAAATGAGTACAGGTGTTCGGGTAGAGTTTTGTAGGAGATGATTCCATGTGGAATATAAGAAGTAAATATGAATGTCAATTTTGAGCTTGGTAGAAAATTGCGTCCTTAGAATCGACAGAGGCTTGGGCTTGTTCAAATTGGCGTTTAAAACACAATTTAAAAATAACTTTTAGGGAGATGGCAAGTGACTTTCTAGACACTGTGTTTTAGAGCTTTATCATACATTAAAGTGGCAGTGAGGTAAAATGGTAATTTTATCACCAAATTAATTTCCTGACGGTTTCTCACTCACTTGTGCATGAGCGCGGATGTTGTCAAAATATTTTAATTAAATTGGAATAACTGTCCGATCCTGAAGTATCGAACATAAGCTTCATGGCAGATACTTCTGAAATGCACAGCCTTTTGAAATCGACTCTGTCGGTGACGTCAGTTTCAAAAGTCCCTTCTTTTCAAAATACGATTGTGTTAAGTTGAGGGTTTGAAAGTATAGTCTTTTCATTTTGAATTGCCATGATCGCTTTCTCACGATCTTTTTTTAAGAATAGATTATTTTCTTCGTCACTTTTACTTTCTCGAGGAAAGTTCGTAATTCATCTTATATTCTTTTTCGCTTCGCAAAATTGATATAAGTTTTTGAGTATGTCACTATCGGTTATGACCAATAAAAAGAAAAAGCAAGCTCAACTTTTTCTATACTAAATTGCCTGCTCCACAAAATGGCCATAGGAAGTTTCCTTCATCATTTCTGAAATACTAAATTCATACAAAATTTTATACACCTGAGTTCATGTTTCGGTATGACAAGGTCGCTGTTAGTATGACACAAGAGGCGCCCAGTTACCGTAACAATATTGTGCTGAGGTAAAGTACATAAACTGTTCCTTTCACTGCGATTTATGGTGCCGTGAAGCAGTTAGCTGCTGCCACACTGATGCTCCATATTTTAGCGCTTTCATGTTATGACCGTGGTCCAATCATAACAATTTGAGAAACGGCGTTTTACTGCACGTGTTTCAGAGCACGTGGATCTACGTGCACGTCCAGCAGAACACGTGGATGCTGGTCGCAATGGCCGTGAGCACAAGCACGTTGCAAAAAATGGCCCCATAATAGGTGGCCGAGCGTCCAAATCACTGTCCAGGGAGGGATAAAACTTTGCGTGATTTGTGGTCGTTGCTATAAATTGGTGCTGACTTGATTTACACGAGCCCGGGACGACCCGCAAAAACCGGAATGCGGAATAGCTTCCGCGCTCTGCCTACGTTCTGCAGCGCGTCCGGCGGTGGTGTGGTGGTTGTATACTGCTCAGTGTACGACTTGATTGTTGTATGCTGCTCAGTTTACGACTTAATTTTCCATTTCTGTTCTATTATTAGATTGGTAGTAACTGCACCGGCATCTCCCCACCAAAAAATGTTCGGGTTTTAATTTAAAATCAACGAGCACCATTCTTACTTTTAAAAAATATTGATCTGGTTGTGAATTAAATGCGTCGTCGTTGAAAATTTGATCCAAAATAAGTGTTCAATCGGAAAACTTTTCTTTTTTTTACATAATGTATGTTTTCTTACGTATTTAAAAGCGGAGCTCGAAAATTATGCAGCAGCTAGCTTTGAGTTAGAGATGCTCTGAGAAGCAAAATGACATGTGGCAGAGAATTCAGTTGCATCTGTAAGAGTATTCTGCTTTAATGTCCTAACCGCTCAAGCTCAACATCTGAGAGGGGCAGAAAAATGGTACCTCTGAGTGGGATTTTAGCACAAATATTTTGCTGTTGTCTATAAAACTTTGGTCAATTTATAGATAAATATTTCTTAACACTTTTCGAATATAGACCTTTATGAGCAAATGTCGAGAAAATTTATCTTGTTTATCTCAGTTTATTCCCCTTCATGCTAAAACTAAAACTTCAATACAATTGTAATGAATGCACGTAAAGTTTTATGACAAAAAATCACCAGGAGTAAGAGTTTCGCTCTTAAAATTTGAACGTTGTGCTGCGTGAGGGCGGGTAGCAGAGCTGGTAGCAAATGCTGATAACCTCAAATGAACAGCTGTGAAGGGCTTGTTCTATTCGAAATGATTGTTATATGAATAGTTTATCGTTTCATTATAACAATCACGCATCGCAAATGTTTTTCCAGCTTCTCAAGCTAAGAAAAGTTACGTGTAATGCAAGTTCATTGAGTAAAAGAGCCTCCCTTCTAACTTCCTTCTGTCTTACATGTTTTCTATAATCACTGGAGGAGCTGTTTCCTTAGGTAAAAATACAAAGGTCGCGGAACAAGAATCGAACCAGGACCATTCTTGTTCAGTGTCGTGTTAAGCTCTCGCGTCTCCGAGAAAACGACAAAGCTAAACATGCGAACCGATCGACGTCAAAGTCGAAACTAAAGGAAAAATATTTCATTTCACAAACCGTTTGCGTCTCAATAGCGAAAAAGGTAAGACAAATTTATTCGTGAATTTATTATTGTTATTAGGACATCCTCAAATTTTTCTTAAAAATAATTTCATTTTAACTCTGCCATAACTTTTTTGTGTAAATGAATTGACAAAAGCACGACCGCCGTCTTTTGAGTGTCTGCATGCACCAATTTGCATAATGACTCAAACCAGAAATCTCTATGAGACATTTATACTTCCCCATGTTCTCATATACAATCTATCTTATTTCCGCTCTGAAAACCTGTTTAATAAACTATATCTATATACCTAAAGATTGTTACTTAATAAATTTATCATTGGATACGCAATAGAAAATGTTTGTAGTAACACTACGGAAATTTGTCGAGCGGCATATGTCATCAATTACCAGGAAAAATAAATATACATGATACGTTTAAATGTATACGTTTAAATCTACATTCATATTTATACATTTATTCCCCAAATGGAAAACAAGACTTGCACACAAGTAAATATTTAGACCTAAGCACATCACTCGCTGGTGCCAGCTCGCCCCAGTTATATTCCTCAGAATCAAAGGAGCCATGATAAATTTTTTAATTCCATTTTTACGACCTTCAATTTTAACTCGTAGAGCCGTCGTAAAATTTTCTACTTTTTCCGCACTCACAAATTTAACGCCAATGACCACCGAAGCTTTCGGTCACGCATGTATTTTTTGAACAATTTTCCACGTTATGATTTGAGCTGTATGGAAATGGATTGTTCCAAGTGACGTGGTGAACTAATGCTTGCGATACTAGCTTGGATCTAACTGAGCCTGGTATGTATCAGTGTTGGTATGGTAGTGCATGGTATGTATCAGTATTGGTATGGTAGTGCAAGGTATGTATCAGTGTTGGTATGGTAGTGCATGGTATGTATCAGTGTTGGTGTGGTAGTGCAAGGTATGTATCAGCATTGGTGAGGTAGTGCATGGTATGTATCAGTATTGGTGTGGTAGTGCAAGGTATGTATTAGTATTGGTGTGGTAGTGCAAGGTATGTATCAGTATTGGTGTGGTAGTGCATGGTATGTATCAGTATTGGCGTGGTAGTGCATGGTATGTATCAGTATTGGTGTGGTAGTGCAAGGTATGCATCAGTATTGGTGTGGTAGTGCATGGTATGTATCAGTATTGGCGTGGTAGTGCAAGGTATGTATCAGTATTGGTGTGGTAGTGCATGGTATGTATCAGTATTGGTGTGGTAGTGCATGGTATGTATCAGTATTGGTGTGGTAGTGCAGGGTATGTATCAGTATTGGTGTGGTAGTGCATGGTATGTATCAGTATTGGTGTGGTAGTGCAGGGTATGTATTGGTATTGGTGTGGTAGTGCAGGGTATGTATCAGTATTGGTGTGGTAGTGCATTGTATGTATCAGTATTGGTGTGGTAGTGCATTGTATGTATCAGTATTGGTGTGGTAGTGCATGGTATGTATTAGTATTGGTGTGGTAGTGCAGGGTATGTATCAGTATTGGTGTGGCAGTGCGTGGTATGTATCAGTATTGGTGTGGCAGTGCATGGTATGTATCAGTATTGGTGTGGCAGTGCATGGTATGTATCAGGTATCGGTGTTGTAATAATTACGTTTTTTCCAAATTTACTGAGAAAGAATTTCACGTTACAGCCGCTGGAATGTAATACAGAAGTAACTAGTAAATGACGTTACCAGTGTGATTGTGAGATGATTATATCTTTACGTTATTGAAGGATACAGTACTATTAATGTAAACTCATTGAAAGATTGTGTTAAAGATGACCTTAAAAAGACTAGAACTATTGATGCACTGGAACCAACATTTTCATTCATGTAAAATATATCTCCTACTTTGTAAATAAGTATTTGTTCGTATTTGATCTCTGTATATACTTACTCGCTGGTATCCAATCATTCCGATGACAAAATAAACAGTTTGCAAAACATGCTACGAGATCCGCTTAAAATGATTTGCGTTAGAGAAGCAAGGGGGTAAATCTACCTCATTTTTCTCACGATAAAACTTCAAGTGTTAGTACGGTAACTGCTGTTTAATCCATTCGAGTAGATAGTAATTCCTGTTATCCAACAAGTTGACTTGTCTTCTACTTCGTCATAGCGGTTGTGGTCCTTCCACATTTCTCATAAGAGTTGAGTAGCCAAACTATTCCACCTCTTTAGATTTTTTCGAAGTTGTGAACTTGTAACACATAACTGAGGGAAATTTTAAGAATTCATTCGAGTATGTGGGTTCGATCACTTGGTTCCGAACTAGTCAAGTCCTGAAGGACTAGTAAACCTGAGAACCATCGAGTTTTGTCCATTTTCTACCCATGTGGGTTTGAAAATTCACTTCTATATATACACAGCTCTACTATATTCTATTTTTGGGCAAACTTTTGCCCTAACGTGTTCTTTAAAGTTCCCTTCTGAGAGGCAGTTTCTTCCTCATTCTGATGTTGGTGACAACCTAAAACGCTTGCGTCAGTCTGGAGACGGTTGTTGTGGTGGCGGAATTCCAAGTACAAATTTCAGACTGCAGAGCGGTAGCTAACTGAGATCGTCACAATAAACACTCCCAACTTTCGCCAGCCAAATAGCAAAGGAAAATTAAAACAGAACACAAGATAGACAATTTATTATACTTCACATGATAGATCAAAGATATGATAGGAAAGTCGAATAAGCGGAGTATATATTCGCTCGAAGAAAAAATAGATAGAAATGAGAAACACTGGTGCGCGGGAAAACAACATGCTCAATCTTTCGAAAGCAGAGCAATGAACTGCGCTAATTATAATTAAATTTGAAGTCAAGATCACGGCGCTTATAATTAGTACACAAAGTCAACATCAAAGCTCTAGCAACAGTAGCACCAAAAGTTAAGATAGGACGATATTGTTTTACCTTTTCTGAGCTCTGAAGTGCCAAATTATACTAAAATTCAATCACTTCGAATAAAATGTCTTACCCCCTTTTTTCTTAAAGTTATGAATGAGATACACTTCGAATAAACGTGTCTGAGTACAAGCAAGACTCGCTGAAGCATCACTCGTTCGATGTTCGTAACATTTTTGAGTGCATTTCTGTTTTTAGTTTAAGTGTACAAAGTTATGCTTCATGGTTCAAAAATTCTGTCAAAAATGTTCCAGTTCAAAGAAGCAGAGTTAAAAGATTTAAAGTAACCAAATGATGGCATCCTCTGCCACAATGCAGTCCCGTATGGAACACAAAATCTTCAGTCATGCTTTAATTCATCGAAATACCCAGTCAAAATTCATCGTTCAATAAACATAAATTTACCCACTCAGAATTAAGTGTTCAATAAACACAAATTTGCGTACATTGACTTTCAGATCACACCACAATTCATGTAGACAAAACTCTGCTAATTCAAGTAAAAGTTAACAGCGCAGCCGAGTCCAGGGCTCTTGAGGACTGCGTCTGATCTGGCCTGGATTTTTCTAGCATATTTGCCGGCCGAGACGCGCTGTTTGGCGGAGTATTTGCGGGATTAGGGCTGTTTAGTGAACGATTTCCGCGTGATGAGCCCGTGATCTGTGACGAGCAGGACTCGTTAATGACTCGCAAATGCGAGCTGAGCGAGAAGCCCGGGCTCTCGCACTCGAAGCCCTGCAAATAAATGTATTATTCCCGCATGGAGTTAAGGCGATCTGCAAATATTCGAATGGAGTCTTCCAAATCGCGCTCAGCTACTCGATGGCGTCAGCCCCGAAAGATGTTAGCTCGATCGCTTCAATGACTTTTTATTATTTCTTCATCTAAAGGACGATATCTGGCAAAGCTCTATTTGTTGCTGACACAAAATTTGCACGCGTTTTGTCCTTCGAAGGTTGTGTCTGTTTATGAACGTTCGTGAAAGTCAAGTTTTTATTTCCATGCGTGCTCTAAACTAGAGATACAGCTGCGAAAACCAAAGTATAAGGTATCTAAATGTTTTTGCCAGATTTTAGACTTTAGTTAGAAACAAATCATGCTAGGTAGAAATATAAAATGTTCTTAAATTTCAACGACAATGAGTAAAGTTTTTTACATGTCTCTCAATTTCAACACTCGCTCTTTTTGTCGCCTGGAAGACATTGCAGCTGAATTATTCTCTTGAATTATTGGAATTCAATCGCATGCCGAAGTATTCTCCTACATCTCCGCCGTGACCGCCACTAGAGTGGCTGTAATTCTTGCCTTCAAGGTCTCAGAATGAGCTACTTGAGTCGTTTCAGGCGCGTAGGCATAGACATCAGTGCAGAGTTACTCAGTAATTTTTGCAAGAGAGCCACTTGAGTTAAAAACGAATTGATTGAGAGAGCCGCAGCTACTGCAAGTTAGCGTATATTATATAAAATATATATTAATTAATTAATTTATAAATTTTTCGAGAGGCGTGTATACCACTGAGTTAGCACAACACTTGATGCACTGTACTATGAGACATCGGTAGTTTGAGCGTAGCTCTACAATCTGATTTTCCAGGATGGCGTCATACTCAGCATCAACGAACGCCTTCTTCACACCGGGTCTGCTGCTTCTCTTACCGTCTGCAACGCTTCAGGTCACTACGACCTTTTTACAAGCCTGAAATGTATTCAGACTTTGACTGCAATGGGTTAAACTGAAGTTCAATATTCAACTCAAATTTAAACTGAATTGTAGTGTGCAGTTTTGAAAATAACAATCATTAACTGGGTCGTGCCTTCATTCGGGTTTAATTAAGTATTTATTAAAATTGAGTTTGTGACTAGTGGTCGGTTAACAGCATTATGAAAATTTCCTCCGTGGCCATGGGTGGCTCATTGCGGTCAAAGTGTTAAACGCGTGCGGTGGATCTCCTCGATGTACTTATTTCAGAACTTGCGTCGGACTGCAGCAGGGGTTTTGTTTCGAAGTACCATAACACACAATGGTTGTCTACCTGTAATGACACCATGCTGCTACTCTTCACTCAGCTGGTGGATGGAGTGATCACTGAGCCATCTGTAAGAAAACAAACGAAACTAGTAAATGCTTAACAAAAAGTGAATGATGTACAGTGATATTCACAATCACTTTTTCATCGGAAAAAGACCTTGTGGACACCCTAGAGAACGCTCATAGACGATACAGTACAATTTAAACCAACAGTTGTAGTTTAAATTGTTCATGTATTGTACGTGTGAACTATACGAGTGGCAGTACGAGTGCGTGTGAACTATACGAGTGGCAGTACGAGTGAATGTGAACTATACGAGTGGCAGTACGAGTGCGTGTGAACTATACGAGTGGCAGTACGAATACGTGTGAACTATACGAGTGGCAGTACGAGTGCGTGTGAACTATACGAGTGGCAGTACGAGTGCGTGTGAACTATACGAGTGGCAGTACGAGTGCGTGTGAACTATACGAGTGGCAGTGCGAGTGCGTGTGAACTGTACGAGTGGCAGTACGAGTGCGTGTGAACTATACGAGTGGCAGTACGAGTGCGTGTGAACTATACGAGTGGCAGTACGAGTGCGTGTGAACTATACGAGTGGCAGTACGAGTACGTGTGAACTATACGAGTGGCAGTACGAGTGCGTGTGAACACTACTACATCAGCTGAGATGGTTCCAGTTACGGCATTATATATCCCAGGTTTTCACCTTTCAAATTCTGATGTATCGCACGGAAGGAAAGTATGACTGTTGCTCTACGTTCAAAGTTACAATTCTTACCGGATATTCCTCTTATTGCTGAAAGAAATGGACTCAGCTGGGAAATTTCACCTAAATTTCATACGGAGTAACTAATTTCATTACTAGTAGTTGTTAATAAAAAAATTCAACTACTTTGATATCTACCATCCAAGCAAGCCTGGACTCCGTATGCTGAATTGCTGAGCGTCGTTAGTATGCATATTTTGGCGCACAGAAATGTCCGAAATACCTGAACAGGTTGACTTTCTCATCGGTTTCTCCATAGCTGGTCGAATATTTAAATCATTTTTGCAGAATAAAAAATTTGCTGCTCTAGGATGGGTAAAAAATTAGTCAGTTCAAAGTAAAGCTTCAGTCAAAAAAAAAAAGAACTTGTTACTATTGAAATTGAATGCCATTTTAAAGCAATGAATATACGATTCGATGATTGAAAAATATAAGAGGATGGGAATTCTCGAATCTGATGTTCATAATAATCAGAGAAATAGTGCAGGACGCTTACACTTTATTTGCCTGTAAATCCGTTTAAAAAATTGGAAATTCAGATAAAATGCCCCTAGCCAATTCACGATCAGATCAGAGCAATCAGTGAACGTAATAAATATATTTAAAAAACTTTGCAAATTTTGTGTACCACAGCATTGTATATTGAATGATTTTTCCTACAGCATGACGTTGGAACAAGTGTAACTTAAAAGCAAATGAAAATGATCTCCAAATCTGGAGCAGCTGGGACTCATGGCATCAGATTGCTAGCTGGTTCAAATCAAAGCTACAACGGCGGCAAGCAAGCAACCCAAGAACAAGCAATCAAGCCATCAAGGTGGCTTGACTTTAGCAAATATTTTTAACAACCATTGTAGATTAGTAAATATATTTTGGCACACTTGTACCCATGATTTAATGGTCACTTCATGGAAATGCGACCTTAGTTCAGTGTGCGTCAATTAAAGCGTCAATGGTGATCTAAGACCTATTTAAATGGTCAAGTCCAAACATAAAAAAGTCGCGGCGCAAACAAACAAACCAACAGACAAGCAAACTTACCAACGAACAAACAAAGAGAGATAACTAAACACTCGATCGAGGCACACTTATATTCTAATTCATGCGACCCGGAAAAAAACTTAAAACTCATGTATACGACTTACTCGCGTAAGTTCCAACACAGTCCCCACGTCAGTTACAAGGACTGGTTAACTCATGACCCATCCGAGTAGTCATTTTCCATAATTTGGACCATAACAAACCATATCAATTTCAGCACCCCCAGCTACGTCATCATTGCCATGCTGAAAAAAACATTACATCAAACTATTCACCATCACTCCAAACTAGTGCAACAACTTTAACCCGACACCATATTCCATTTCACTTCACATCGTTCACCACGCTAACACACTTCTACACCTCACACCCGGCACCACACACTACCACACACTTGGCACCACACACTACCACACACCTGGCACCACACACCTGGCACCACACACCTGGCACCACACACTGGCACCACACACCTGCACCACACATTACCACACACTTGGCACCACACGCTACCTCACACCTGGC
>JACJUY010000993.1:30797-57285 GCA_014220935.1 Platorchestia sp. MABIK | reverse complement strand
CAAAAATTAAATTTCATATGCTACTAGCATTGACACAAAAGAGTTCACTGGATTCAAATGAGAAGGATCGTTGTACAATACCAGTCATAACATTTGCAACACTCCTGGGACAAAGCGGGAAAGTCAAAACAGCATAAAAGAGTGCGGCCAAAGTATACACAAAGAGTGTAGGGGACGGCATATTGTCACACAATATTAACTAGAGCATTTTAGGAAGGGAATAAGTTCTACATGTATATATACACACACACACACATACATATATGTATATATCCATACAAGTGAGAGCAAATATCAGGCGGTGGCAGCCTGAACAAGAAATCACCCAAATTTAGGACTCGTACGTATCGCAAGCTCGCCTCATTTTTACACCGAGCAAATTAAATTACACAAGTTAGTTTAAGCTTCCCTAACCATAACAATGATGTTCCGAAGGGTGTAAGGAGGGGAATCATAAAGACCAATGGGGACGGGGAATCAATGCATAACATGTATTTCCGTACGAGATTCTCTGCGCGTAGAAAAAGTGTGTTGGGAAGGAAGTTCATGAAGCTAGGGTAGAGTTGACGAAGAGAGTAATGGGTGATGAGAAAACGGGATTGCAGAGAACCGAAAAAAGATGGTTGGTAGCACAAAAACTTTCATTTCAATACAAAAAACGTGTTACTAAACTTCAGTTTGGGACCACATATTTTCCCCTTGGGAGGCGCTTATTAATTTCCATAGATCAGATAGTTGTATCCCCTGAGGAGGACACCCAGTAGGTTAACTCCACAAAGGCTTCATTCGTTACCGTATGGACAGACAAAATCCACGATGTAGTGAATTCCCTGCACTAAGAAATATTGAAAAAACCAAACAAACGTTTTTGATGGAATTGCTATTGTTTAGTTATTAGGTCTAAGGATTGCTATTGTATAGCTATTAGATTCAAGGTTTGCTATTGTATAGCCATTAGATCTAAGGATTGCTATTGTATAGCTATAAGATCTAAGGATTGCTATTGTATAGCAATTAGATCTAAGGATTGTCATTGTATAGCTATTAGATCTAATGATTGCTATTGTATAGCTGTTAGATCTAAGGATTGCTATTTTATAGCTGTTAGATCTAAGGATTGCTTTTGTATATCTATTAGAAAAAAAATTGATTTAGATGAAACGAAGTATTTTTGTGCTCTAATTCGAGGAAAAGTTCCAAATGAGTTGAAAATATGTAGCATAAAAAAAGAGCTTTGTGAACTGTTTTTGTTTTGTTTTAGTAGTTTTGAGTTGATTTTTACTCCCTCCGATCGCATGGCTGATTTTCTAAACGAAATAAACAGTCCAACGACTTATCAAGAAAAAATTCAAAACAGGATTTATGTATTTAATTACTTTTACATCCTCTGGGTTTCACTCCCTTAAATATCCGGTTAATGCAAAAGTATTGTCTGGTTTTTAAAATGGATGTTAAAAATCAGATTTCTGAAATATCTACATTCTGTTTTAAGTGGAATATATTTCTGTGATTAAACAAAACGATTTTCTTTCAGATTTTTTCAATTACGTTCATATTTTGCATGAATATAGGCATCCGTCTTTGTCCCATCTAAAGATCACATAAAAATTGTTCTACTGTACGAGCTTTATAAAATTATTAATGAAAGTGCGGCAGTAATATAAATTCATAATGAAAGAATTAGTGATGTAGTGAATGAAAGAAGTTACAAGAGATGGTTTTATCGTTTTGGAAGTGGTGATTTCACTTTAAAAGATGAGCCAAAGAAACATCGTCCAAAAACACTTGATTCCGATCAGTTGAATGTTCTTAAGTACGAGACTCCTACTGTTACCACCAGGGAAATTGCAAAACAGTTAAAGGTGCCTCCTACGTACAATTTGCTTCTGATTTCCATTTGTTTCGAGGACTTTAGAACCATTTCAGTGGACTAAGGTTCGCAACAAGAGAAGAAATTGAAAAAGAGTGGAATTTGTGTTTCGATTCTAAACACAACAAATTTTTACAAGCGAGGCATTTATAAGATTGTTGAACGGTAGAATGAGGTCATTGAAAACAATGGTGAGTATGTTAATGAATAAATATTTCCACAGTCTTTGGCTTACTCATTGTATCCAAGATCTTTAAATCGAACATTACTTTTGCCCCAACCTGATACTCTAAAGCAATATTTGCGCTAAGAACTGGTGCGCTCATAAAATTCGAATAATAATACGTGTATTTGATTGTTCAGGTGGTGCTGCGAACATGATGTAGACCTAATGAGCGAAAGTCCAGTACGGCTCTGAAAATACAAATGCTAATGAAAAATTTCTGATGCGGAATACAATATTGGGACAAGTTTAAGAATGACAAGACTCGTGTTGTCTTCACCATTAGTCTCGTGCATTAACATTTTGAAAAATCTTCTTCTTCGTGATGTTGAGCTGATAGGGCGAATTTTTAGTGAGCAATTTGAAATACAATTGGAATTATCCGAACAGATTTAGTTGAAGGAAAATTAAGTAGTCTGAAAATGGCACAAATTGCATGGGTTGAAATAACGCAAAAACAGTTGAAATTGATTTGTGCCCATGCTTTATATTACGTAAGAAAGAAATTGAATTGGTTTGTCTTTGAATTCTTTCATCCGTTGGAAGGAATTTGAATTAATTTTCGATCAAGCTTTTTATTCCATGAAAATGCATTTGAACGAGTTTGTGACCAAGCTCTTTTGTCCGTAAAAAGGAATTCGAAAGAAATGCTTACAAACTCGATCTCTATCAGCGAAGAGTAGCCCTCTTAATTGGTGTGTTGTCGCATAGGGCGACTTTATCAATTTTTATGCGAGGTGTAATTTTACTGATGAATACGAAAGAACCTTAACCTATTTTGGAATGTATTGAGCACGATAACCAATTTTACCCATTGATCTATTTTCCTGATATAATTAGTTCATCCCCTGATTTATCATATTTCATCGTGATTATTTTTTTAATCGATCGATTTGTTACGCGTAGGAGCAAATTTAACCCCTGGTTTATTCTATTTCACCGTGATTGCTTTATCCGTTGATCAATTTATCCCGTATATTGATAAATGCGCTATTTATTAGAAAGGCACAGGGCGCAATGACAAACTATCCAAAAAAACGTTTATTAACAAGAAGCCAGCATTTTTGCAAGTAATGACAGAATGGCTCACACTGAAGTATTTTTTACAACCAAGTGTTACGGATTTTTTGCATGTAAACAAATTTTGTCGCTCAGCAAAAAGTCAGAAAAAATGCATCATTGTTACAATTCTGTCTAACGATTCGAGCCGTCAGTACTAAAATTTCAGTCGTCAATTGTACAACAGAAGCTGACGCAGGGATTGTCAGCGAGCCAAGGCAGAATATGCTCCTCGAATTCTAGACAAAACTTTGACAAAATTCTCGATGTTACTGTACCCCGTAATTATTTTAGAGCATCTGGTTTGTTTTTCAACTCAAAAACAAGTAAAACAGTAAAATTCTTTTCAGCTTTTCGAAAATATCTCCGACTAGGATGCGTCATTTCCAATTTAGAATAAATAGATAGATTAAAATGATGATATTACTTGAAAAAGATTTTAAACGCAGTTGAATAAAAATTTGCATGAATCAAAAGCGAAAAAATAGTGACGAAGGTTCTTCCAATTAAATTTACAGGCAGCGAGAACGGATTCGTCAAAATTGTTAGGATAAAAATTCCGTTATTGTTTTTTTAACAAAGGTATAATACTTTTAAATCATTCAGAGCAATTTTGTTTTATACTAGACTAGCGTACACAGTACGTCAAAAATGATGGAATTAGATAATGTCGGATAAGTTACTGAAATAATTTAATTAGGTGACTGTTTGTATAAAACGACATTCACAACTTCCATAATTTTCAATATATTCGTCCCTTACATATGGACTCCAAACAAATATATCTGTTTTAATAAGGCACATGTATCTCGTGATTTGAATATATACTATACTCATACCCGTGAAGTATATGTGAATCCTGTATGACAGATGCGCTCACCGTGCTCATCTCGCCTCTTCCGGACGAATGATCCACTGGTCACCGACAAAAAATATGAAAAAATAAACACAGGCTGTAATCAAATCAACATTTTTGCTGATAAATATACGACCGCCATTAATATATAGGTCGTACGACATCTATTATTATAAAAGATTCATCTCTTTGACTTGTACTTCTCAAAGCATTTTTTCTTTGAAGCCAAGTTTGTACCCGCTTAAATGTGTGCCTGGATGTACCATTTAAATCATTTCGCTACTCTTTTTTTAAAAAAGAATTCAGTGCACAAGGTAGAATCCAATTTTTACGCACTTTTATACGAGCATTGAAACTTTTTTTTTTAGTTACTTACAACCTAATCAACCAAACTAAAGTATAACTCTACATTGTAGAATTGTCCCTGAATTCGTCAGTTTATCAGACTTGGCGTTGTCACACGTCGCATGGAAAAATGTCAGCACGCAATTCGGGTTCCACAAAGTGTCAGAACTACGTTAAGTAATAAAATATAAATGGTTAGTTCAAGATACGTTAGGCTACGCAAGGTAAGGTTACAGTAGGAAAAGTCATAGTTTGTTAAGTTATGAAACGTGAGATTACGATATTATAGAACCAGTTACGATCGCTGTTACTTCCAATTCAACGAAACGACCGAGATATTTCTCACAAGTCACCTTAGTTGTAATTAAAATGATAACGTGAACTCATGTGCGCGACCAGCAGCTGAGCAGGAAATTCAGTGCTTATCTACTTCGTGCTCAATTTCCAGACTGCGTTGCGAGGAGCGTGTATGTGTGTGTGTGTGTTTGTGTGTGTGTGTGACGCTGCCAGACGTGCGACCGCAGCTGCGCAAACTGAACGCCTGGCTAACTGGTGATGCACGGCGTGTGTGCAGCGGTGCAGGACTTCTGCACACCTGTGCAGCAGTGCAGGACTCGCTCTGCACACCTGTGCAGCGGTGCAGCACTTCTATTCACCTGTAAAGCAGTGCAGGACTCGCTCTGCACACCTGTGCAGCAGTGCAGGACTCGCTCTGCACACCTGTGCAGCAGTGCAGGACTCGCTCTGCACACCTGTGCAGCGGTGCAGCACTTCTATTCACCTGTAAAGCAGTGCAGGACTCGCTCGGCACACCTGTGCAGCAGTGCAGGACTCGCTCTGCACACCTGTGCAGCAGTGCAGGACTCGCTCTGCACACCTGTGCAGCGGTGCAGCACTTCTATTCACCTGTAAAGCAGTGCAGGATTCGCTCGGCACACCTGTGCAGCAGTGCAGGACTCGCTCTGCACACCTGTGCAGCAGTGCAGGACTCGCTCTGCACACCTGTGCAGCGGTGCAGAACTTCTATTCACCTGTAAAGCAGTGCAGGACTCGCTCTGCACACCTGTGCAGCGGTGCAGCACTTCTATTCACCTGTAAAGCAGTGCAGGATTCGCTCTGCACACCTGTACAGCAGTGCAGGACTCGCTCTGCACCTACGCTCTGCGCTGTGTCGAGATGTAAGATACAAGTTCCGCTGAAATTCATTTATTCGAACACTCGTACAGAGGATGAGAAGAACAACATTGAACAGAATATTTGCTTGAAAGCTCCAAATTAGCCAGAATAACCGAACATGGCAGAGATGAGCCACAATTGCCGTGTACATGGCAGAGATGAGCCACACTTGCCGTGTACATGGCAGAGATGAGCCACACTTCCCGTGTACATGGCAGAGATGAGCCACACTTGCCGTGTACATGGCAGAGATGAGCCACACTTCCCGTGTACATGGCAGAGATGAGCCACACTTCCCGTGTACATGGCAGAGATGAGCCACACTTCCCGTGTACATGGCAGAGATGAGCCACACTTCCCGTGTACATGACAGAGATGAGCCACACTTCTTGTGATAAATTTAATCGCAGTCAAGCATCTACGTCCTCTAATGGTGAAGCTGATGATCGTGAATCATGTTCGAATAGCTCACACGCATCATTTACGTATACGAGTACAAAAACTTCAATTTGAGAACTCATGCAAATTTTGACAGCTCCTAGAGACGCTAATAATAATGTTGGCAAGTTTTGCAAGGTTTTCATAAAATTGGATGATTCGTAATTAGGTTCGTGAAATTCCTTAAACACGACGATCATCTGACCAACATAAGCCATTTCTGTTCAAGCACAAGCCTGTTAGGCGCGGGACAAATTTTTCAAAACATTTTATGGAATGCTCAATTGCTAGTATCAAATCACTCAGTTAATCCCTCAGTTAATCAAATCACGCAGTTGCTGGTAAATTATAGAATATGACATCCCTTTTTGTTTGTGCATTCAAAAAATGAATTAACTTTTATCCTTTCCTACCGTGAGCGAGGTGTTTTGAGGAACCAGTAAAGCAGGACTTAATATGGTCACACTCACGTTAAGTAGATCCAGACTTTGGATATGTGTGTTATTGAGGTGTGAAGTGTGATGTTAATTTGATTTCCTTGTGATGACATGATCTGTCTGAAAGTTTAAAGCAACGTAGATATACTTACACCATGCTAACTACACACACTCCGCATAATTAAGGCGTTACTTCAGTCTCTTGGACTGAAGACACTTTTGTGTCAGAGCTCGGTAAACTTAACTGCCAGCGTTTGTTTGCATATTATAATGTACATTGAGGATCCTCTAATAAGAAATTTTAACTAAAAAAACGATATATTCATTCAGTATGTGAGTTCAGTAAAATCACGATATCAGCTCTGATTCCCTTTTCAGTTCCTAAGACGCATAGCCTTCCATTCCTGATGTATTTTTAAGGCAGGAGGCGAGTAATGCGAGCGCTTTAGCCTTGGCTGCGAGACGTGGAAAGTTCTGCGACGCGTGGGGCCAGCACGCCAAGGCCTGCGGTCTGCTGGAGCTCCGTGCACAGGATGCAAAGCCAGGATTTTGACGAGTCGAAGGCACGTGAGTTTTATTTTGAGAACAAAATTATTTTACTATCTTATTGAACAAGGTAATGTAGCGTAAACTAAACTGTTGTGAGCCTACAATGATGTTTATCATCGTACGAACATATATAGTTTGTATACAGTATAATAAAGATAACTCAACTCTGATCAGAGCATTTTGCGTTTGAAAAAACTTCTCGCAAAGGTTACATGAACTGGAAAAGCTTGGATTAGAAGTATACCAGGTTAGTAATGTAGCGTACTCTGAAGTAACTTGAGCTTAAAGTAACAGCTAGATAGAGTAGGTTACAACAAAACAACTTGAGCTTAAAAGTAACAGCTAGATAAAGTAGGTTACAACAAAGCAACTTGGACTTAAAGTAACAGCTAGATAAAGTAGGGTAAAACAAAACAACTTGAACTTGAAGTAACAGCTATATAAAAAAAGTAGGGTAAAAAAACAAGTTGAGCTTAAAGTAACAGCTAGATAAAGTAGGTTAAAACAAAACAACATAAGCTCAAAGCAGTTACTTCTAGAGTCATGTAATGAATCTAACGCACGATAGAAAATATGCCATGCGCCATCAAAGGTCAGCTGCTCCAGGAACAGGGAACACGTCGAACGGCGCAATAAACCATTGGGTTGGTAGAGAACACGATACACTTCTGCTTCAAGGTCCCTTGGCCTCCATCCACTCCAGACTATAACACTTGATACTTTAGCTTGCAATGATTAGTCTCGATAGTATAAAAGAACGCTCGTAACAATATAAAGCAATAAGGGAATAGTGAGAAGTTACAGATGAGAGTTCAGAATGAATTCTAACTCATTTTTAAACTTTGAGCAACATATAAGCAATTTTTGAACAAATTCACCTAGTTTTACATCCTGGTGATAGTTGCACTTGAGAGATGAGATCTAGTTTCCTTAAATTCTTCAATCAACTAGTAGTCCACAAGTGATTTATTAATATAAAGCCAACAAGTTCATTCAATTCATTTTCTATAGTCTGAAAAATATACTGAATCTGAATGTGTTCTGATGCGTACTCTGGTGTGACGCACTTGCTCATGTCTCAGCCGTCTCACTGCGCACGTAAATGAGCGGCAGTCAGAGCACGCTGGAGCGGGGAATTTGGCATCCAAAAAAGGTTAAAACTCACGGGAGACCTTTCCGTTGAAGGAGGTGTACTGGATTCCTCTTACACAGAAAAAGAAATGGAACCTAGCCTCTTGTTGTAGGCAGAGGTGGAATTTATAAAGCATGAAGCATCAGTCCGATGAAGCGAAGCAACATCTCATACAAAATTGTAATTTTGAGTTGTTTTTTTTCTGGTGTAGAGTTCATGGCCGTAATTGAAATTGTGCTTTTCCTCATAAAATATCTAGCCCGGGTTGTGATCCAATTATTGCTGGTACTATCACTATTATCGTGTTGTAGAGTCAGAATCTTCGTTAAAATCATGGAGCAGTTAGTTAAATATTCTCAAGTGTATACCTTCAAGAAAAACCTGAATTTCACACACGATATTCTTCAGCTGAAAATAATTATTCCTTTGCGTTTGGGTTGAAAACTGAACACTGAAATTTTGACTTTTATTTGAGCTAATTATAAAAATTTAGTTTCCCCCGCCGTAGCTATTGTGTTAACGGGACTTCATGTTTCATATTGCTGTACATTTGCCACACATTTTTCTGGATGTTGAATCTGAGACTCAGAATTATATTCTTCCTTGGATTTACGGGCTCACGGGAAATTCTCTTGTGCAACACTGTAATTTTTAATTCGTTATGTTCTACTCCGGCGTAATTCTGATCCAAGCTTGTATTGGTTCTGAAGTAAAAACACACTCGCGGCATCACAGAGCGAGTATCACTTCGATGACGTTTAGCCGTTCCAGTATTCCTCTTAGATAATTTCTTTTCCAGATAATTCCTCTTAGAATTTTGTATCTGAGGTGCAGAGGTCTCTCTCAACGCTTCCACACGTTTTTCTCACTTCAAATAAAAAACAAACCGGTGCTTAATTTCAGCACATTTATTTCAATATTTCATTAGCGAAACATTGTCCCACCGATGAAATATCAACGCATGTGCAAAATGCTCTCATTTTTTCAATAATTTCAACTCCTGTATACGTTCCCTAATTAAAATATAATTTATTAGCGCATAGCTCTTTAATATTGAGGGCATCATTATTCATTTTAAAACCATTGATGTATTGTGTTTCATCTTTTTTGAAATAAACTGTCTTTCTTTCTTTTTCAATTTCAGCTCAATGATGTCTTTTGCATCATCTTTAAACGAAATAAACTGTCTTCCTTTTTTTCTTTTTCAATTTCAACTTGGTTGCTCAGAATTAAATGAAAAATAGTAGCTCATTAAAATGAAGAGCTGTGTACTTTTTAATTGACATTGTTCTGATGCCTCTGACTCAGTCACTTTCTTTCAGAGATATTTTACACGTCGATAGAAATGCTTTTTTCATCAACGATACCATTGAATACTGAAACTTTTCATTTATGCAAATCATGCGTTTTCCACTACCTTCAATGCTTTCGTAAACCATATCTCATGCAAAGAATATTTCACCTGCTAACCTGGCTAGAAATTCCTGCATCAGTCATTGCCGTGAAATAATTAGGTTGGTGCAAAAGTAATGTCCGATTTAAAGATGATGGCTGAAAATAACTAAGCCAATGGCCATGGAAATGTTTATCGTTTAACATACTTTTGACTGCTTTCAATGACCTCATTCAACTTTTCGACAGGCTTATTAATGCCTCGCTTGTAACATTCTGTAGGTTTAGAAACAGAGTACGAATTCAACTCTTTTTTCAATCTCTTTTCTTGTTGTTAACCTAAGTCCACTATAATGGCACAGTAGTCCTCGGAACAAATGCGAATCAGAAGCAGCAAGGTCAGGTGAATATGGAGGATGAGTCAATATTTCCCGGCCGAGTCTCGGACACAAGAACATTCAACTGATCAAAATGAAGTGTTCTTGGACGGCCTTTCTTTGGCTCATCTTTTAAAGTGAAATCACCGTTCCGAAAACAAGAAAACCATCTCTTAGAACTTCTTCCGTTCACTACATCATTCATATGAGTGTTCGGAATAGATTTAACACTAACACCTTTATGAAACCCGCACAGTAGAACAATCCTTATGTGATCTCTAGATGGGACAAACATGGATGCCTATATTCATGGAAAATATGAACGTAACAGAAATAATCTGAAAGAAAATCGTTCAGTTTAGTCACAGAAATATATTATACCTACAACCGAGAGTGAATCATTGACAAATCTAATTTAGAACATTCGTTCTAAAAATTGGACATTACCTGTGCACCAATCTCATGAACACTAGAATGAAAAATCGTGTTTAGAATACACTGTTTATTAAAGTATTTGATTCGTTTAAGTGATTAGAGAGTTTATCAAAGAATTTTATTTGCTTTGTCTTTAGTACCGGATTGAATATCGAACTTGAGATTAATCCGTTACACCTTTTTGGAAACCAAATTACCATATTTGCATATTGTTGTTATAGAAAGCGTTCGGATAAGCCAACACGTTTTTGAATTACCCTTACATGCACCTAAATTATTCCCTTTTAGAGAGATACATCAATAATTCGTCATCGTTACCTCGTAAACGACACATCTACAGCGTCAGAATCTGTGTGCTGAGTCACACTGCAAGGTGTAGTAAGTTTACTTAGATTTCATGTTTCTTTATCTCACAATCCGTGTGTTAATGCTACCAGTCTTGGCATGGTCAACGGTAGAAAATTTAGATGTCATGGTATTAGATTCCATGTATTGATGCTACATGTCGAGGCATCGTCAGCACAAACAAACATCGAATGATATTGCATCAGAGCACAATCAGTGCAATTATTGATATTGCGTCAGAGCACAATCAGTGCAATTATTGATATTGCGTCAGTGCACAATCAGTGCAATTATTGATATTGCGTCAGTGCACAATCAGTGCAATTATTGATATTGCGTCAGTGCACAATCAGTGCAATTATTGATATTGCGTCAAAGCACAATCAGTGCAATTATTGATACTGCGTCAGAGCACAATCAGTGCAATTATTGATATTGCGTCAGAGCACAATCAGTTCAATTATTGATATTGCGTCAGAGCACAATCAGTGCAATTATTGATATTGCGTCAGTGCACAATCAGTGCAATTATTGATATTGCGTAAGAGCACAATCAGTGCAATTATTGATACTGCGTCAGAGCACAATCAGTGCAATTATTGATATTGCGTCAGAGCACAATCAGTGCAATTATTGATATTGCGTCAGTGCACAATCAGTGCAATTATTGATATTGCGTCAGAGCACAATCAGTGCAATTATTGATATTGCGTCAGAGCACAATCAGTGCAATTATTGATATTGCGTCAGTGCACAATAATTTTGAGTTTACGTCAAATTTTAACTGTGGTGTTCCAATCCGCGAATAATCATGAGGAATCGAAGTCTACCACTTAAATTTGAAATTTCAAGGCGTTTAAATACTCTGAACACGAAGGTTTCATCAGAAAAAGATTATTAAATTGAAAGGTTGTCATAGCATGTATTGGGTGAAGGTGTACTCTAAATTATGATTGCTTATGAAATACCACTCTTACTGTCTTGCGTTGTCAAATCTCTCCGATGCGATCTCTCCACCTCAAGCTTGCAGGAAACAAGCCATATCAAGTTTCAGAAAGCAGATGTGGTGAACATGACATGGGGAATTTAATGCTCGTTTTGTCATTCATTTATAGATTGTACAACGTAATTTAAATTAGGAAAGAATTTTACGATGAATGTTTTCGCAACCATTTATTTTTTTCTGAAAACTGTTACACCTTAGGGTGGTTAACTCGTTCTAAAAACCCAATGACTGAAAAATCCGCAATTAAAATATCAAAACAAGTTGTTGGCAAAACCGATTATTGAAAGGGCTCTTCGTTTTTGAAGAGTTGATTTATTCCCTCAATTTTTCATCAAAAAGCTGTTGCGTCTGCTATTCACCTGTTTGATATTCCGTACATAATTGTTAAATTCCATCTTCGTTCTCCAGGATAGAGGGAAAAGAGGAGCAGCTCGTTAAAAAGAGGTATTGTGTACCTATGACTTGATATTGTTCCAGTTGCTTCTGGAAAAGTGTTTCGCTGCGGGGAGACCTAATTGTTGAAGAGTTTCCACCATATGGTCGCTTCAGTTGATATTTACCAGAAGCCCATGAGCAGACACGTATATGTAAATGCCAGTGTGTGCTCAGCTATAGTGCTCTAACTGGAATAAAGGCCAAAAGAAAAAATCTTGGAGTCGGCAAGACCAAAAACCTTCAGCTGATCGTGACCAATTGGCGCAGAGCTGAAATTTCTCCGGAGTCTAGAAGCAGCAACTTCAATGGGCCGTTGATGGAGTCTGTTCATTCTTTAAAGTTGACTGGAGCTGGAGCTGAGCAAACAAAGCTCCGTGTAAACACCAGGTCCTGTCGGCCAGCACTATCCATCTAATCACACATTCTTCTAGTCATTGTGCAGGACCCGAAGGTGTTGAGTTAAGGTAATGCAAAAGCTCTACGCTTTCCAGCCGAGTGCACTTTTCCACGGCTACCCCCTCCACCATCGCCTCGTATCGTATATCCCTTCCTGAGTAATTATTATTTGTTCTTGTCCCTCACGTGAAACTCCTCGTATCGCGACCACACACGAAGCTATCTTGCTGCCGCGTAACTGTTGCTGCCAACATTCTGAAAAAATTATTCCTTGGATGAGGAACGAATTGGCAGGCGAGCAGTTTTGTGGACGGTGGTAGGGCACCTAAAATGGTCCTGTTACTGAATTGCAAATTTCTGTGCATCAATGGCCCTTCCATGAGGAAGAATTAAAAATTCTTCTGCATTTTACGACATTGAAACAGTCAACATTAAGGCTTTTCCTGCGAGCTCAGGTTCTACGCACCACTTACCTTCGTACGGTTGCAAAAATTTTCGAGTAAAATGAATTCATTAAAGCTCCGTAAATTAGTACAGGTTTCTTTAAAACAACTTGGCTTCTGCGCTAGGAAGTTTGTCTGCATATTTTCTTGAAATTGCTTTGATATTATACATCAAAGGATAGTCATTAAAATATAATCTTAATCAACGGCTTTTAATCCAATTCCAAATTGCCATGCTTGAGCAAAAATATACCTCTAGCGTAGCAATAACTTTACAGGGGTTTTAAGTTAAAAATAAGGCAAATGATTCCTCGAGTAATCACTCAAAGCAAAGAAATTTGGACACGCAAGTACGCGTTGCTATAAATGAGCCATCAAGTAGTAATTACTTTCAAGTGAGCTGGCCTTCAATGAATTGAATCCCACTAGAACATATTAGAGACAGTTTCTCAAACTTCCGCAAGCCTTTAAAACGTTGACTGCGGAGGGTTAAACGGAAGTTCAATATTTAACTCATATTAGAGTTAATTTCAGTGATCAATTTTGAAACCAACAAACATTAAATAGATCGTACCTTCATTTAGTTTGCATTAAGTATTTATGGAAATTAAGTTCGTGACTGCTGGTCGGTTTAGCAGCATTATGAAAATCCCCTCACTGACCACCGGTCACTGGAGGGATTGAGTCAAAGTGTTAAGGAATACATGAGTGCCTGTACAGAAAGTATGTGGTGCGTGTGCTGCGTGAACGAGTTTACCTAGAGTAGATGCGGAACTACTGGGCTGTGTGAAGTTTCATACCGATTATACGGCGTTAAATGCAGTAAGTGCCAGTGTGCAATTGACTGTAGTGGGTGGCATGATGAGCTTATTATTGAACGGTATGTTGACCTGTACTGCGGGTACAGGTATTGATTGCATTTACGACATTGTTGTGCATTTCAGGGTGAAGTGTACAGTAATCATGTAGCACAGTAATCATACAGCGGCC
This sequence comes from Platorchestia sp. MABIK, assembly GCA_014220935.1. Classification (NCBI taxonomy): domain Eukaryota; kingdom Metazoa; phylum Arthropoda; class Malacostraca; order Amphipoda; family Talitridae; genus Platorchestia; species Platorchestia sp. MABIK. Next base: position 43,381 of record JACJUY010000993.1, on the reverse strand, counting down.
CAAATGCTGAGCTGTATGTTGAACTGAACAGCAGACTGTGTTGCAGAAAGTGCATTTATGTGGACATATGCGTCTGAAACTGCGTAGTGGCGTTTGTGCTGGACTGTGTGTTGAGTAGAGGAATTGAGTGCATAATGGACTGTATTTTAGTGTTGTGCAGAGTGCACAAGACTGTACAATTAACCGTGTTTCTGTTTAGTGATGGCATTAAACTGTTTAGATAAGTGTATCACATTCTGCACGTTGAACTACACGTGTACGGGATTGTGAAGTGATGCTTCGAGTTTGAGTCCACGCATGCATGTGAGATCCAGCACCGCGACTGGAGTTTCTGCGCAAGCAATCGAGTCTGCAGCCACGATGACATCCGCTGCATGATTTTAAGAATTAACAAAATGTCTTGAAGGAAATCATTCAAGCTGATAATAACTTCCTTCTGAAGTCATACTATTACGTTTTGGTAGACTTCTACTTCAAAATCCTGCCCAGAAAATTACTGTAACATGTACGCTGAACAGATCAGATTTCGAAAGGTTATTCGAAATCTGTAAATTTTGTAAGCGAAATGTTGAGACGTCACTGTGAAAAAGTTTCTGAAACAACATTTGTGTGGACACTTTGATCCTGTATAGGCTTATTTGAGAGAAAGAAGTCCAGTGAACATAAAATCTAATTTGAATGTGGAGCTTTTAAATTAAATTCAAAATCTAATAATGAAGAATAAGCATGAATGAGCAGAAATAGTGACCTTCCTCTATTTTTATTTTGAGTGCACCTCAAACAGCTAATGTAAAACCAAACATATAAAATATCTATAACATATGAACAAAATGACTGTTCCAAAATGGCATTTCAATGTTAAGTCGCCGATCGGAATGATTTGGTCAAGTAGAGTAAGTAAACAATGTTGAGCATGACTTTGTATTTCATTTCATGGAAGTATAGCGCATGAAATACAACCCCTAAATGCTAACGTTACGTCAGCAATTCTCACGTATAGAGTTCAGCTGGGGGAACCACGAGTTCAGCTGGGCTTCTCTACGTATTTGATTAGATGGTTATGAAATTTTTTTCTTGGATTATGATTAGCATGGTAAAATGACCGTTGATTTTTTTTAGCAGGTATAATTTGAAAACTCAATAGAGAAAATGTTTGATTAAATATCAATCAAAATATTGATCAAGCACTTCAGCATAGTAATGTAAGCATAAAAATGACAGAGTATGATAGTTTCATCCACAAAATTTTCGGCGCTCTAAAAACAATCAAGATTATGGAGAAATAATTAATTCGCTTACATAAGTACCTGATTAAGAACTTGTAAAATCACGCATGAAACTTTCCCCTGCTCTATCTCTATATAGCGAGAGCAGTTTTTATCGCCTTCAGTTTCCATTGTAGGTTTCTGCTGTGACTTTGAACTAAATTCTCCTGTATTATTATTATTATTGTCCCGGCTGGTCAGATTCGTGTTGCAAATTAAATATGAATTTCGTTCTGGATTCTAAAATGAAATTCCAGGTAGCAACTTTAGATCCTTGATTAAGACTTCAGTTAGTGATTTTTGTTCTAATTCGTACTGGATGTTAATTTTTTCATATGCTCCTCATCCAAACTTTTTATTGAGTTACAGTTAAATTCATTTTATTCGGCTTTAAAATTAACAATTAATGAATTTTTCGTATTTCATTCACATCTTTTATCATATCTTCATCGAAATTATTTTTGTATACTGTTTTCATCCCTGAAGGAAATCAAGCAGGTGCGGCACATAAGATAGCAGCCGTGCACAGAGGCGGAGGTAGGCTACTGAAATGAATTGGGCAAAAGAATCGTATTTACCTTCGCCCTACCCCCGCTAAGGTACAGTACAATCACTATAAAATTTTCAGTAAAATCCCATGGCGTAAAATAATCTTAAAATATCTTCGCATTACCCACGCTAGGGTACATTACAATCACTTTAAAATTTTCATGAAATTTTGTAATTTTAATAAAATTTAAAATTTTCTAAATTCCCAATTAGTTTTGTTCAGCTACCAGGCGCGCCGCAAATTCGAGGCTGAACGCGTCCCACGCATGCGCACGATGACGGACTACTTACACCTTCAGTGCGCATGGAGAGTCCAGTGAAAGAGAACTTTTTCTCCCGCAATACCTACGCATCATTTTCCATGCCAAAATCATATCGTTCGTAGGTTGTTGTGACAGATAAACATTAAGGTTACGGGAAATTGTATCATGCAAGATGCGGCTGCTATCATGATATTGTACCATTGTTCAACAAAGTAAAAGAAAAGAAATGAGAATACCCGTCCTTTATAGATTTAGGGTCACGAAATTTATAACACGAAAAAACAAAATTGGCTGTTGGCTCAGATTTTCGAGTTGTTTCATTGTTTAAATTTAACAAACGTATAACGCTACGGGAGTACAATTGTCCGAAAAAGCAATAAATAACAAGGTCTTTTATACACGTCCTCTTCTGGCCTGTCACGTGTATACCCGTGTCTTATACACATCTGGCTTTATGGTGGACGTCTGAGCATCTCTGAGGATCATCCTGAAAAAATCTGCTAGCATGGAAACTGACCACACGTTGTAGCTCTGTTCCGTTTCTGAAATGTCCTGATTGAATCACTCTCTTTAATTGTTCGTCACTGAAAGCCCCACATTTCACTCGGAAAAAATCACTGTGTGAGTATATGAAGTGCAGTTTTGGTGACATGCATCCAATTTTATCACAAGCAGATATAAGTTCTTCCACTAGGTCTTTGTAATTTTCAGCACGAAAGTTGCCCAAGAATTGTGTACCAACATTCTGGAAACATTACCAGGCATGTAGCTCATTAGGATTGAGAATTTATTCTAACTGTTCATCTTGTAAAAACGTGCTTATCATGGGACCTATAAATACCACATGTTTAACCTTTACCTTATTTAGGAGTGGAAACTTTTGGCATCGGTATTGAAATGCAAGGGCATTCTTGCTAAGGGCCCGCGCATATTGCTTCATAAGTCCAAGTGTTATAAGCAACGGTGGTAGGACAATACTGTTAGGATTCACTAGAGGTTCTTATGAGGCGTTTTCAGTAAAAGGCATCAACATTTTTTCCGTACAGGTCATTCCTTCTGTTTGTAATGGGCCTGCCTCGCGCAGCTATCCCACTTACATACTGTATACAGCAACAGTACTTTATGTACTCGCCATGTAGACATAGGACAACAACTATTAGTTTGTAATCACCACATACTAACCACTTATGTTAATTGTTGTTAATACGATTCGGAATGCGTTGGCACATCGATTTTATTTATCTAGGGCTGCAAGAGCAACAGAAACTGATGATGATATTTCAGTACTGTCATGTATTAGCACAGCCTTCAGACTTGTTTTCGCGGCGTCTTCAAACAATCTCGAATCGTCTGCTGTGTCCGGAATTTTTAGTTTCATCATCAAACCTTCAATATCATTTCAAAATATACCACTATCGCCACAGCTAAAAAAATGTAGAAACTTCTTTTTGACGATTGCGAAGGGTAGATATTTTAACTTTATCCTCCAGGAGGTTCCACTGCCGCAATCTGAACGCTAAAAGCTCTGTTTTATTCTTTGGGAGCTCTAAATCCCTAATGAGGTCATAAAGTTCACCTGGTGTGAACCTATGCACGTTACAGGAGGTACTTGTCGGGTCAAATGATGTATCAGCATCGCTGCGGTGCTTGGAACACTACCTAGCACAAGTTCAGTTCCATTATCCTCAATTATACCATTGTCTGCAGGAATATTAGCGGGGGATCGGTGACTAGCAATCCTTCCCCATGTGCCACTGGGCGAATGACATGGTATCACAGGGTATTCAACATTTCTATTCTTCTGCGAATTAGTTTCTTTCTTCAAGCATGGTGTCATGCAGAAATAGCTATGGATGGTATGGTTCATTGGTTCACGGCAAAAGGCAGTACACCAAAACGCATGGAAACTTGGAACGTTTTGGAAAACGCATGGAAACACCAAAACGCAACCAAGCACTCAGGGCTGATGAACACTTCGTACAACAATCATGGATAACCCAGTTCTTCTCCTGGTCTTTGACACAACACTCGAAATGTAGTACACATTACCGTTTTCACAGCAGCAGTCAATGGTTGTTTTCTGGAACTACAAATCACGTCAGCGCTGACGTAGCAAAAGTTGTTCGGTAAATTGTTCCAAGAGCGGGGCATTTCCGTGCATTCATTAGACCACAAAATTAATGGATAATATACCAAGTCACTCACACAGTTAGTCACTGATAAATAAAGCATTCAATAAAATTACGGAACACAGCGAGATAAAGTTATTCGCTCTCTAATATGTACATGACAGAGACCGTCGGTGCCTGGAACCACTTTTTCCCGCAAGATCACGGGATTTATGAGACGAACTGTGGCAGAAATAACACGGTGAGGAATCAATTATTTATTTTCCCATTTCTGTCACGTATACTGGACCTTTCGTAATTGTAACGTCACATAGCGTAATTCATAAAATATAAAAAGTGAAATTACTCAAAACGATGAACCAGGAGAGAATTTTTAATGGAGATTTTTGTGTTGAGCGACACAAAATTTAAAGAAGGCGACTACTTTTACTTCAGTAAAACATGTCGATAGAAAATTACATGTGTTAGCAGCCGCGTCTTGCATAATATATCATGTGAAAAGCAGCCGCGGGGTAATTCCTAGAAATAATTCAGAGTGTTAAGGAATAAGAAGAAAAAAGAGAGGAAAGCAAAGAGTCAAATTATTCCCAGTTTATTTTGACGAGAGAACATTAACGTTTCGAAATGTCACACGAGTGACAGTTTCCTGATTAGGTAGTGTACTTCTGTCATAATTATTGGAGAATGATTTTGCCTAAACATTCAAAATGTATTTGCGCTTTGAAACGGTAGAGGTCAATATTAGAAATCAAACGTCGTGCTGCTCGAGTTTTTTTGCGGAATGAATTTTTGTCATTGATGTAAGGTTATATGAAATTGCTAAATATTAGTTATCTATTCTTTCAGTAGAGTGAAATTAAGTCGGGTGGACTTAAATACTGAAAAATTCAATGAAATGGGATTTAGATGTTGAAAAAATCGAAGGAAATTTGAAGGAAGAACTGCGGCAACGATGGGATCAAGATTCAGGTTCAGCTTAATGTCGGGAAGTATGATTGGGCTTCAGGTTCTAATTATAAGAAAAGAATTTAAGAATTCATCATTCGAATCAAGATATTGAGCGGTAAAGTCTAAATACTCACAACTTCTGTAGGCATTCAAATTGTTTTCGTCGCTCACATTATTGTTAGCGTGATGGATCATCATTTTATACTGATCACTGATGGTTTTCATCATTTTGCGACCAAACCTGAAATGACTTTGAAGATCAGTTATCATGAATTCAAAGAAAACAGAATACTGTGTTTGAAATGGAGAAACTTTAAAATGTTCGTCGATAATTTTTTAAATTTCGAACCCAGGGCATAAGTTTTTAAAACTAGCAATTATTAATAAATTAAGTCTAGCAGAATTGGATACAAATATCTAAAAAAATCATCCAGGGTGAATTTGCTCAATGAGCGTAAACGTATGTCTGTAATTTTAAGAATATTTGATGCTAAAATTAATGCACTCCATTGCTCTAAGAGATACTCAATAACATGCTCCTAATCGCAGACAGTTATAAAAAGCTGTAGATAATTTTGACTCAGCATTCCTACATTATTTCACATTGACTGTTGAATTTGAAATGAAAATTTCTCCCTATACTGTACATATCAGAAAAGATCTCGTTTTTTTTGGGGCAAAAAAAATTTTAAGATGACACAAAACTTCTCTGAAAATGTCAGAGTGTCACTCTGACCTAGGCTAACCCTAAGATTCTCGAGTGAAACGGAACAAGCTACTCGAAATAATCTGAAGCGAATGCAAATTTCGTTAACATTGTTGTAACGCTGTGACGTTAAATCAACCATAACAAAAGGAGGATCTGACAAACTTCACTTGAGTTGTGGTTTCAGACGACCAATTCATTGTGTTACCAACCCACATCTTCTTTTCTCGCAATTAGCGATGCCAATCACTGCTAGGTCTAGTTATGATGTGCCGACCTTTGGAGGCAGCCCTGGGAATGGTATGAAAGGTCTCGGTCATCAGAAAAATGCGCGGCTGTGGTGGCAGAGCCTCTTTCTGATGCGAGTACAAGTACGGAGAATTCCACTATCAATCTGGTGGACTTTGGAACCTGGTACATTTTTGATGGAAGGCCTAGATAGCTGGTTTATTCGCACTTAACTTCAGTGATACAGTTCAAATTTAAAATGTGTGGACAAAATCACATGAAAATTGAGTGTGATGCTTAACTTTTCGCCTCATTCCAGGATTATTTATATTTCACAGTGTTATTACTCTCATGATGCTTATTTTTTTACGGTTTCGCGACAAACCAATCTGAATGTTAATGTTAATTTTGTCAGTTTTCCCAGTTTTCCAAGCATAAAGTACATAGTTTCCGAGAGAAAGTTCTTCACAACACGTAAAGAGACGTGGGGTAATAACTAAGCGTGAGATTGTTCTAGGTAAGTGTGATGAGATTGGCGTGCGAAAATATAAGCATACCGCTGTGTGCAAGCGACGGTACCTGAGTCTTGAGTCTTGAACGTTCGAATATGAGACATAGGATAGACGATGGGACCTTTATCTTAGGAGACGTGGGATAGACGATGGGACCTGTGTCTTAGGAGACGTGGGATAGACGATGGGATCTGTACCTTAGGAAACAGGTGAAAAATATTGGAACCTAAGCCCTACATGACCTACAGAAGTATCAAAAGGAAGCATCCTAAGTCATCTCTTCTAACTTCAAATTTTCCTCACAGCCACGCCACTGTGCACACCTGCGGCCAAACAGATACTCGCATGCTGGACTGATTCGTCTTAAAAGTTTGCAAGCGTCAGGTCAATGACCGCAAGTTTCAGGTTTTGTATATGTTAAAAAACAATTCTATAGTTCCCTTTCGCTTCTCGGTCATTCTCAGTTTTCTTGTGAATTCTGCAGTGTGTAAGCATATCTCCAAATGTAAATTAGACAAAGTAATGATGTTTCTTTAACAGGAAGATTTAAATTTTAACAAATCATGAAGTTTTCCTGCAAAACTTTTCGTAACTAAATTAAGCCTCCACCAGCGTATAGCTCCATGCTATTGAGTTCATTTTTCGTCAGGAAATACATTCCTCAGATAGTCTTATACGAATACATTTGAACAATGATATATAAAAAACAGTTACTTCATCATCTCGAACACCACTCTTTTAACTCCTATTTATACTGAGAGAATGGTTCAGACATACCTCCAAATTTCAACAGCAGAAGGGGTTTGATGATTGCGTGGTTTCGATTGGATGCAACACTCCAGGCAGCACGGCCAGCGGCAGAAGACACAGACCTGCATGAACGTCATCACGCTGACCTCTTTCATTGTCACGTTTTTGTTGTTTATGTAGTTTTGAACGTGTTAGTACAATATTTGCCTTTGTATGAGGGTGTAGGAATGTTTGTATGATGTATTTATAAGCGTGCGGGTTAGCAAACAAATCCATGTTTGTGTGTAAGTACATTATCTGTGTATGCTTATCTGTGTGTTCATACGTGCGTTGGTACGTGTGTGGTGAGGAGAGTGGACTGAGAAGGGAGCGTGTAAAACTCCTCATGTGAGCCAGCTTTGATTTAAGATGTCTATTGTGAAATCGTCTTAGTAACAATATCATCTTCTCTAACCTTTATGATTTTTTCCACCACAAATCTGAAAATCATATTCAATATTTCCAAATCTATTCTATTTTAGTACGCATTATAATTTTTTTTATTAACGCATGAGATCTTTAGCAAATTGATCAATTGGTGTCACAGCTCTCGTGGCACTCTAAATATTTCTAGATAAGAGAGGAAGTGGCCAGAAAATTGTTCTTGTTATTTGGTTTTTGCTATTCGTGCGGAAGTGGGTTACGTTGATCGCCTCAATTGCTCAGGTCTACAGCAAGTGGACAAATTTTCTCCGAGTACAATTTTGGCGTGACAAACTTCCGACTCCTTAGAAATTGAATTTTCATTTTCACGCTATTTATCTTGGCGTTCCTCTCATATATTGAGAGACTTTAACAACACTATGAGCGTAGTAAACAGGGTGGGGAAAAGTTCCAGGACTTTTTCTTAATTAGAAATAAAAGCGAATGGTTTTTTTTTCACCAAAAAACACTATGCTTCTCCCAATTAGCACCGCTGCTCCTAGTTTTGAATGGAAGTCCAAAGGTCCACCCAGAGCAAAAACTCGTATTTCTTCGCTAGATACTAGCGATGAGCGGCAGATAGCGGCTTGGAATGTAGTGATTTCTGTCACCTAAACGGGCTTATCTTTCTTCTTTGTATACGCTGATGGACACGCATTTATAACTTCGTGAAGAACTTTTCGAACTAGTTAGTTGTCATAAAAGTTTTAATGAATTAGTTTATCAAATAATGTCATTTATTTTGAACTTTAGATGCTACGACTTCGATGGGGAATATTATCACAATTTAGTGACTAAATAAACACACTTTGACACTTTCTAGTGTGAAGCTTTCCTTGGAACGAACGCTGAATCCATGCTTTCTTGCGCGTTATGTTTCGTTGTGTTTTTTCACATCTACTAAAGCTCGATGAAGTGTCACGTAGCAAAATCGAATCCGAAATCTTTGTTGAAATGCACAACTGTTCAAGCGGAAAAATGTGGGAAAATATAGTTTCTTCATGGACTTCTACTGAGTGAATTGTGACGTGCATGCTTCCTGCGCTTATCAGAATTACCCTTTAAAGTCTTCCACGATTTCTGCGATTTACTGGACCCAAACTTACGAAGCCCGATTGATTTTTAGTAAACCTGAAATTGGTTCAGGCTTCGTTCAGCGCACTTATCGTAGTTAAATTCTACTTGCACTTATCGGTACAAGGGACGCTCTGAACGTTTATCTTCTAAAACTGGTTGCTAGAATCCAAAAATTTAACGCTGATGTGATCTTCCTGTTTAATGTGCGCACATCGCCAGTCTTAACAAAACAGTGATTACAATTTCGTGATAGGAACCGCTTATGCGAGAGTTGGAAATATGCGATATTTTGTTGGTTTCGTAGTTACTTCGTTCATACCGCTGTCAGATTCACTTCAATATTCTGTAATTCTGAATTCGAGCTTGGGTTATGAGTTGATTTTGCATCCACACATGACGATGGAGCAGTACTGATGCTTTCTGTGAAATTCTGAGTAGACGCTTGAAAGTCCTAAGTAAGTTAAAAAAAAAGTTATAATAGAATCGATAATCTAAGTGATAATTCGTTTGATAGAAAAGGAGCATTGCTCCTTACCAGCATCAGCTGGTAACGAAATAATATAAAAGTATGCAAGTAATTAAATTACCATTGGCAGTAAAATTAACCACAGAACCCCTTGCAAAGTTCAGCATTGCTTGCATGTACGTACAAAGATCGGCAAATGTTATTCGTGAATTGAAAAGAAGGTCTTATTTACTTTCCATCAATGACCATAACTTGAATTTACAATGTTCTTCACGGTTATCGAGAATATCTGCGGCACTCATTATGAACCGAAGCTGCTGTGCTGCCGTAGAAAAGGAAGACCATGCCACTTTGTGAGATTTCTCTCACCTATTCTGTGGAAGTTTAGAGCTTTCTTCTTTTGTCACTTGCACGCTTATAATGAAATTCACAGTTCACTTATATAGTTCCAGCTATAACTCAGCGACGTTTCTTAGCCTTTTGATGACTTCTGGAAAATATAAAAAGACAGCTGTAAAATTTCGCTTTCGAATGTGTACCTTTTCATCATGAAAATTCATCATTAATTACGGTAGACTTCATTCATAAAATAGTGGAAAAAACTTTGAGAATTGGGGCAAGCATCTATATAATATTATTCTCTAGCGGGAAGAACACAAATCTTGCAATGCTGAGTTTCGAACCGACGACCTTCCGTACAAAATGAGAGAGCTCCTAACTACTAGGCGAGTGGGCTCCTATTTGATTGAGAACTTGTATTCAAGCGAGCAATTTTGTACATGCAAAGCATTCAGTATTCTCAGTGCAACGCATTCATAATTTTGTTAAATCTGGCTTGTGCATTTAATCTAACGTTTATGTCCAAATATTATCCGAAATAATGCTAATATGACCAATTGAATAGGAAGTTTTGTGTTACTTCGGTATTCGCACTCGATGTACCCCATCGTCATTTGAGTCTTCTCTTCTTACGCCGAATGTATTTATCAACCAACAATCATCCATGAGATGAACATTTCTTGCCTCCTTCGATCAGATAATTGCGGGTTTGAACGTAACGTCACGTCTCGTTTGCCATTGGTGATACTCATGACTGCTAGCTCTCAAGAAACCTGTGAGGGAAGTTTATTCGTGTCAATATCGTACACCAACATGACTGGACATGGAAAAACAGATTCTCAAAGGAACAACGCGAGACTCAGCATAGAATTTGAACGCCAAATGAGAACATGGAGTGAACGGATCTAGCAAAAGTTCAGAGATGACGCTCAAGGAACTATGGAACAAGAGACGTGCACGCCTTGTTAATCAAATGACTCAAACTCCTCGTTCTGTTGTTATTGATTTAGCACTTTGACCGCAGCGTGCACCACCGGTGGCCATGGAGGGTATTTTCATCACGCTGCTGACAGACTAGTTGTCACAAACTCAATTTTCATGAATACTTGATTTAAGCTAAATGAAAGCACGATCCAGTTGATGTTTGATATTTTCAAAATCGCTCACTAAACTTGACTTAAAACTTAAGTTGTATGTTGAGCTTCAGTTTAACCAATTGCGGTCAAAGCGTTCAACGGTGGGGGAAAGTTCGGCCCGAATAAAATCGTCGGTAACTGAAGACGATGCCCATGCACTCTCTAACTCAAAGCGGTGTTCACGATGACGATTATCGTAAAACGTTCGAGCAATTGTCATTTTTCTCGGTAATTTGCATTTTTGAGTGACGCGCTCTCGGTGGTTTAATCTGAGCGAGCATGAAGCGCCTGTCCTTTGATCAAAATGAGCTACACGAATCGTGTTCAATAAGTAAAGATATCATTGTAGGGTTCAGGAATGAATAAATCGGTTCTGATCGAACAAACGTTACATGTTCGTTAGTTGAAAGTTCGGCTAGTTAGAGTTGAATGGCAAATTGTGATAAGAAATCATGTGGAAACTCTATTAAAGGGTAACAAATTTTAGACTTTGTACCTTCACTCATTTAAAGTTTCTTAAAAATATTTTCCGTGCTTTTAAGAGTTAGAATAATTTTTTGGGGTATATTCTGGAGTTACGGGTACGAGCTTAGGTAATTAGAATAAATTTCTAGCAATAGACCCGTGCCGTGAAACGAATACTTTGATAGACGAGCTCTTTCATCGAATAAATTGAGCTTCCGTGAGATTTTCATTATCATTATATTCACGAGTTCTCAAGAGTTGCGGCTAAATTCGACCCGCCCGCTAGTCAACACGTCAGTCGTGACGTGAGCCGCCAGTGTACGCGGGGGAATTTTCATAATGTTGCAGAACGACCAGTAGTCACAAACTCAATTTTTATAAATGGTTAATCAAAGCTAAATGAAGGCACGATCCCCTTTATTTTTCTACTGTCAAAATTATCAAAGCTAAATGAAGGCCAGATCCACTTTACGTTTTCTATTGTCAAAATTGCTAACTAAAATATACTTAAAGTTGGAGTTGCATATTGAACTTCAGTTTAACCCATGGCAGCACACGAGCGTGACACAGCGCGACGCATGTGGCTGTGTCACGGGCCGACGTGACAGCGGGCACAGGGATGTCGATATTCTGAAGCGTAATTACTAGATACAAAATTGCAGTGCGAATTTCACCACAGTTTCGCTCGGGAAATTTGGAGGAAGTTTTCGTGCCACTTTGATGGCAACACTTGTGCATGCGACGTTCGGCGGCGGTAAAAAGTATTCACTGTGTCAGTTTAACAAAGTTCAAGTCATAATGTTGAACGTTCGAATAAATCTCTGAATTAATGAACGCGAGCATAAGAACAGCATATTTCATGCCGAGTTAATATAACGTTGTAGTTCTATAATTTAGTAATATATCAACATTAGCTCGGTGTATATTATGTAATTGGTACTGTTTTTATAAAAGATACAGTTGTTTTATTATTCTCTATTGCCTATTAGCAGTTCCAAAGCTCTAACAACTTGTAATTATATTCACGTTGAAAAACAATGAAACGTCATGGATATTACGTGGAAATTTATTCTCAGCCTCCATCACAATATGTTTCCTGTGCTAAGCATTTACTAACGGTAAATATAGAATGAAATATGACATGGCTGCAGGAACGAGCCGAGTGGCTGCAGGAACGAGCCGAGTGGCTGCAGGAACGAGCCGAGTGGCTGCAGGAACGAGCCGAGTGGCTGCAGGAACGAGCCGAGTGGCTGCAGGAACGAGCCGAGTGGCTGCAGGAACGAGCCGAG